>CM028246.1:34542016-34694741 GCA_016432835.1 Brassica nigra
GAAGAGCGAGTGTGTAGATTCAGGCATATCTACGACCGAGGCGATCAGCGAAGTTCCGTGGATCATATGCGTGAAGAGATTGGCGATTGTAGGTTGAAGGGATATGTGTGTTCTGCAACAAACCAGAAATTCGAACAGCACCACAAGAATGCAAGACTTTTCTTGATAGATGGTGATGGAGATCAACTCGATGATAAAGAGTTGGTCGAAAGGAGGTTGAATCGGACTCATTCTTGAAGAGTGATCTTGTTCATCAAAGAAACTTGATTTTAGGTACGACATCAATGATGGACAGTGATTCAATGGATGGCGAGTCATGTAGAGCAGATTAAGAGAGACTCACGAGGCGAGTGCAAAGGATCTCGAAGATATGTCGAGTGAATTGATTGCATATCTTTGAATGATGTTGAGTCGCCTGAAGTAGTTTCAGCGGTTCCTTTCCTGAAATTGATTCAAACCGAGGGTTGGCACATTCTGTTTATCCGCATGAAGTTAGAAACGGAGGTACCAATCTCTCCTCACGGAACCAAGCCATAAGATAGATGAAATGCAGTCGTTTTGATTGAAACAGTAGCTCTCCACTTCTAGTCAATGGTTGAAGCTATGTTGATGTTTGGTTGGCTCCGAGGTTGAACAAGAATACATTTTGGATCTGGATTTGGTAGAAAAGTTGATAAACAAGTCGGTAGAAATTTGTTGATGTAGTTGCACAAGATGTTTGATCAATTGTCTTTAAGGAGTTGCGGTATGAGGAAGCAACATGTCTCAGAAAGGTTGGGTTCAAATACAAACATATGCATTCCTTGAGACCTGTTAAGTTGCGGGTAGAATAAGAAAAATCTAAAGTTGTAGGAGGATGAAAGCGACTTAAGTGTCAAAAGGATAGGAAGTTAAAGTGCGAGCGAAACATTCCACGAGAGTTGACTTGCAGGCGTGAATTGAGGGAAGAAACATGCTTACATCTAGGTTGAAAAATTTGTTAGTGATATCACTCAAATTACCCTAAGGAGTGACTTTACTCTCTCAAATAAGAGGTTAGGTTAGTACTTAGGGATCGAATCCTGAGAGCTAGTGTACAAATAAGATGCAATCTTAATGACTATGCTAGGTTGAAAATGGTTTAAAGTAAATTGCAGGTTTGCTGAGTAAGGATAAGATTACTCAGTTGAAAGGATTTGGTTTTGAAACAATAAAGAAAAGTAGTTAGATTCGGGGTAGGTATTAGAAATTGAGGATTATAAATACTATAAAGGCTAACAAGTTGCTTGCATGATATGTCGAGCTCAACACTTATTAAATGAATCCATCAGCTCGCATTATTTAGACCATCTATTACTTAGATGCTAAATGGTGTTCTTGATGGCACTTCTGCCGATGGTATCGATCGATGTTTGATAGGAATATCGCCGATACACCTCTAGCTACGTCGATCGATTACTCTAGAATTATCGATCGTCTGACTCTAAGCAAGCTTTATCGCGAGTTGATACAATGCTCACCATGATCTTAGATCAGCTTTATCTCAAGAGGGTCATAGCATGTTTAGGATGTTGTCGGTATTGCATGTAATAAACAATGCAATCAAGTTCATGTTCTAGGTAGCTAAGCTAGAAAAGCATTAGTGAACAATCCTAACAATAAATATCACAACTATAGCAATTATAGGTTGGGGCTAATCCCTCATATCCTATTTAAACCCTAAATCTAACAAATGAATCTACTCGGACATGGCTAAGTAGTTCATAGCAACAAGGTAATAATAGAAATTCATAGATCTATTAGAGGGTGAACACTTAGGTCCAATCACAAATATCTTTGGATCTCTCCTCAGATCTAGAATTCTATAACCTTTGTTAACAAATAAAGAACTGAATAGAACTTTATTGAGAACTTGCAAAGTAATGAAACATAAAAGAAATGAGTAGAAGAAGAAGAAACTCTTAGAAAACTTATGAAAACTTGTATCTCCTCTCTTTCTTATGCCAAAACACTAGGCATATATAAATATGAGTTCATTAGGTTAAAAACTTCGTCGAGGCATTCTTGTAAAATGTGATATCTTGGGCTTCAAGTTCGGCCAGGTCAACTTGTCTTTCTGCCGCCTCAGTATCGATCGATAGTACAGGGTGTACATCGATCGATTATTGTCTCGATGTATCGTCCTTCGGCTAATGTGTGTCGATCGATTGCACGAGTGTGCATCGATCGATGTGTAACTCTGGTGTCGACCTCTGGTCTTGATCACGGGTGAACTCTTCTTTAAGCTCCAAAAGGCACCTAAAACATCACTTTTCTCCAAAATGCTTCTGAACCTGAAAACATACCTAATAGACTCCAAAACATAGATAATAGTAGTAAAAACACTCATATACCATGGGTAAGAACGGGTAAAATCCATGGTATATCAACTCCCAGACTTAACCTTTTGCTTGTCCTCGAAGCAAACATCATTCTTTATGAAAGAGGTTTTGAAAGCAGGGACTAAATCAAATTCAAACTTAGAATCATAACCTCTGCTTTGTTGCAAACCACATCTAGAGTGTCAATCGATAGCACATTATGCAATATCCTAATTAAACAACCTTGATCATCTAGCCAACAACTTAGCAATCATGTCGACTAACCCCTCTACTGATTTCATTTCTGTACAAAAATAAAAGTGCAGGCTTTACCTTGGGAGTATCGATCACGGGATGCAAGGTTGCTCAAACAAGTATCTGGACCTGCAGGTAAAATTAGTTCCTATCCTCTCTCTCTACTATTTCTCTCCTAGTCAAGTCTGCTCATTCATGCAGACATTGACCAAGATTGGACAGGCTTCCATGAATCAAGCCTTAATGGTTGCAGCCACCAAGTCCTGTTCACTTCTTTTGACATATCCTAGGATTCATTCTGAAGCAAGTCTTGAAGGGGTAACCACCAAGCCTGTTCGAACCCTTTACCTATAGAATTCTTATGAATCAAGTCTTGAGGGGGGTAACCGCCAAGCCTGTTCGAATTCCTTCCTAATTAATAACTAACTAATCCAGAACATAAATTTAAGATAATTTTCGATTTTTTTTTTTTGAATAAAATTAAATCTAATTTCGAAAATGAGAGAGAGGTGATAAAATTATCTACACAAGGCTTTACCTTCCAGACTTGTTTGAAGCATCCGATCCATGTATACCAAGCCCCAAGACAAGCAAAGAATGTCAGGTTAGGTTGGAAATCAGCTTTGGTTCCTCAGACAATCAATGAAAGTGTTGTCATAGCTGATAGGTGATCAACTTTAGCATCATAGTACATTCTGCATCAACAAATCTAAGAATGGTGCCTAAAAGATTGGTTAGATAAAAGTGAAAATTTAAATTATCATTATCCTTTCTTGACTCAATAAAACCATTTTGAAAACATTTTGGATGAAATCAAAGGTAAACAGCATCAGTAATCATCCCCAGGACTTAAATCATACTGTCCCGGTGTATAACCAGTCCAGTGAAGGCATAGGCAATAATAAAATACGATATCAAAAAGTTAGAGCGATATACCTGACCGTGATGCGTATCGATCGATGTTGAGTAGCCTTCGTCGATAAATTTTGTGGTTCATGTCGTCGATATCGACTGTGTCATGTCGGTCGATTTCAGTGGCAATCGTCTAGTTGTAACTGCAAAGAAAAACAAATCGAAAAATAAAATCCTAAAGATAAAATAAAATGAAAACTACCTAACAGTGGGTTGCCTCCACTCAGCGCTTTGATTATAGTCATCTAGCTTGACTTTGGATGGAATGAGCTACTGAGATGAAGTCCAGGTACTTGTTGAGAAACAAGTATCCTCTGTATCTTTCTTCTCGCCGAACCATCGTCAAATAGGCTTCTTGTGGCTTCATATTCTCTGGTTCGTTTCTTCTTTATCTCAATCAACTCATCAGTGATCCTTTGAATCCTTTCTTCATGACCTTCAATGCTGAACTCATGCCATCCTAATTTCTTGTAGGCATGTTCTGAAGATCGAGCTCGCTTGCATTGAATCAAGTTGGATCATTTTTCGTGGATGGAGCTGGTATCGATCGATTCCTTTGTTGAAATGTTGGTCGATGGCTGTTGAAGTCCATCGATCGATCGCTGGATCCTCGTCGATCGATTCTAAGGTGCAGGTCTGCTTTCGCAAGCTGCCTCTGAATGGCTTTGATTTCTTTCTGCATCCCTTCTATGCTAGATTCCATGCTTCCAACCTCGTTAACAAGAAATCGTTTGGTCTAGGCGTCTATCTTGTGAATCATCCGCGCTTGTTATTGCCGTGTAGACTTCATGCTAATTTATCCAAATCAGCTCTGGTACAGATCTCGAAGTCGTATATCGATCGATGCAACAGGTTGTTCATCGGTCGATTTTTGCTTCTCGATTCTCGTGAAGCTTCTCGGAAGCTTCATGGCCGGATCGAGTTAAGTTTGGGATGTAGTTGGATTGGATTGGCGATAATCAAGTTGGCGTTGGAACTTCTCAGCCTCTGCTGCATAGTATCCATTATGAGTCGCGAGTTCCTCCACTTCTTTGTCTACTAAGAAGTGTATATCAGCAATTTTCCTCTCAACTGCTTTCAGACGAGTCAATCCTCAAAGGATTGCAAGGTGCGCGGGTTCATATCTGCATGTGCTTCATTGATAAGGCGGATAGATCTCTTCATCTCTTACGTGCGGATGCTTAGATCCCTAGGTTGTGGAAGATAGGTTCACAGGGTTTGGTGAGTTTGCTGCTGAGCGAGCTACGCTTTCTTCAATTCTTTCCAGATATCTCAAAGAGACTCATCATCATGTTGGAAGGTGGTTGGATCCGTCGATGCGATATTGATCTTCTGCTATGGTTACGTGGCGTTGCGAAGATCTTCAAGTTCCAGCTCAGGCGTTGAACCCTCTTGAGTAATGCCTTCTGCGCGAACATCCAGTTCATCTCACTGCGAAGCTTGTGCGTGGCCTCTTAAACTCTTTTCCATGGAGAGCTTTTCCCATTTCGTTCTCCAGTAAACCAGTGAACATCTCGTTGATCTCGTCTTTGGTGTAGGTTTCTTGCAATTCTCTTCTTGTAAATGAACTAGCGTGCTCGGTAGACAGATGTAGGGCGCTTCGTCCATTGAAGTTCTTTGAAGCGGTTTCTTGATGTCGTCTTTAGAAATTCTGATGGCGTCACCATCTATTCCTCTAGCAAGCCTTTCGTCTCTGGACCCCATACTCATCTCTGCTCCCAAAATTTTCGAACTCCATATCGAAGGCTCTCTTTCAATTCGGGACCTTATCGATCGATCAACACTCTGTATCGATCGATTTCCGTTAATATGGATCCTTTCTGTTGAGATGGTTATCCTCAGCTTCCTTTGGCTCGGTTGTTGTGTCTGCCTCCTGGTGCTGATAATGGTGGTCTGGTCCGTAGCGTTGTTGCTGGAATAGGTTGTGGGATCCGTTGGCTAACTGTAGGACGTCTGCAATGTCTTCTCTGGATATGTGGAGTGTTCGTCCATCCATTGAGCGTGCAAAACCTTGTGAATCCCTGAAAATACCAAACTCATCGGGATTAGATTACCGAAATCAAGTACATTTGAATTTGTTACCTGGGATGGTTTGATGTATGTATCGGTCGATGGCACAGGTTCTGAATCGGTCGATGGTTGTTCAGGCCTATCGATTGATTATTGCTGGTGCGTGTCGATCGATGAGACTTCTTCGGGTTGGGTGATGTATGTTGGTGTGGCGGTCTCGACCGCGAAGCTCTCGTACTGGTAGTCGCTTGCCCAGCTCCCGATTGAGTAGTCTCCGTCTCGCTTGTTGTTGACTGTGTTGTCGAATGATGCGAGGCAAGTATTATCGATCGATGGGGATTCCTGTCGATCGATGTCGTGATTCTGAGGTTGTGGTGGAGAAGTCGATCTTCATCTTCTGGAAGGTTGTGACACTCTATAGCTCTCTCCTCCTCGTAATCATCAGTATACTCCTCATTGTGAGTAGTATTTGCAGCGTGTGGTGGGATGTAGTAGTCGTTCTCCCACTCGTTTACTTCGAAATCACCTTCTGGAAACTCCTCCTCGATCTGATTGAATAGTGAATCGATCGATGACCATGTGGCTGTCGATCGATGTCAGTTCACGAGATGATCGATGAGACAGTGCTACTATCGATCGATTCTGGGTCTGTCGTATTAAGCCTTGTGAATCGTATTCATCTCCACAATAGCAAACAGCTACAAGGTCTGAGCCGTCTTGGATCTTCTTAGGGACCTTGATGACTGTCTTGGATCATAGTAGACCGTAGGGTTGATCAGGGTTAGGCACGGTTGTTTGTGAAGGTTCAACTGCTCCAAGCGTGGCTAGGAAGGCTCTTCAAGTAGCAAAGAAGTAGGTAGGGTTATCTTGGTCCAAGACATGGAAGTCACTGGAATTAGGGCTTCTCTATGGTAACCTCAAGGTTTCTCACAATTCCTCAGAGTTCTGCTGAGAACAATCCACAAAGATGAATGATTCTTGAGGCTCTATCTTCAGACCTAGATGGTCTGCTATCACCTTGGGTAAGATGCTAACTCCAGATCTGTGTCACATAGGGCACGTGGGAAGTTGATCCCATGTACTGAGCAAGGAACAACAAACTTCTGGATCACCCTTCTTCTCAGTTTGATCCTCTTCTTCATACTTTCTCGACTTGGTTGAACATCCTCTTGATGTCTTCTTACGTCTCCTTAGTTTCTCTGAAAAACATCCACAATCGTGTGAAAAGTAGGCTTCTTCAAGGGTTTCTCTGTAGGTATCCTTAGAACTCTCTTTCTGAAACTTGCCAACTCTTTCTCATTAACTCCTCTTTTAAGGTGTTTAGGAACCTTCTCTTTCCTTTTTAAGAACTCTGCCATCTTTTTCCTTTTCTATCTCCATTGGATCAATAATATCGTGGGTTTCTTCATTATGGCGGTTGGTGGGTTTGGGAAGGCTTAGATTGCTCAGTGCATTAAGTCGTGCAACATCTATCTTGGGAAGTTGCACTTTCGGCGTGTGATAACTGAATATCGATCGACAGCTTCTGGAGTGTGTCGATCGATTTCTTATCATTCGATTCGATCGATGGGATCTGTCACGTCGATTCGATGTTGTGGAGCTGGGCGGATGTGGGTGCTTTGCGCGAACTCCTCGTGAGTAAGTATCTTCCGGTGTTGCACTTTCGTTGGTGGATTCTTCAAGATCCATCGGTCGATGCTTGTCGATTCCATCGATCGATTGGTGTTGGCGTACATCGATCGATGTGGATGTCCGACATCGGTCGATTCCATGGTTGCGCCAATACTCATGGAACTTCGATCTGGAAGTCTCCCTCTTGCAGCTTCTCTTGCTTAACCACTCTCCAAAATCATCCTCTATGATAGCAGCGGCGTTGTGGCCTGTTGTTTCTTCTCCAGTCCTTTTCCAAGCTTCCTGCTTCTTAACAGCTTCTCTGTCTGAATCACCGAGTCTAGTTTCTTCTTCATGGGTACTCAAAGCATCAAGCTTTGTGTTCAAAGTGGTGTAGACAGCGTCGATCTTTCCATTGAAGTTCACCTCTAGCGCTGCTGGCTTTCAAGAACTTTGCTGAGCATGTCTTCTAGCTTTCCTTCGGGGTTGGTGTGGGTGGCTTCATGTAAGATGAGTTTCCATAACTCATGTTGTTGTTGGGGTTGCTGCTGTTGAAGTTTCCTCTCTGTCTGAAGTTCTGTTTCCTTGGTTTCCGGATCTCTGAAATCGGTTCCACTGATCAGTTGACTTATGCTTCTATGTAGTCATCTTCTTCATCAGCTTCTGCATCCTCCGAGCAGATTTGCTTGTTTAGCAGTTCTGAACATTGTCAAGTGTAGCTTGTACCTCATTTATCTGTTCCTTTCAAGGAGCGGCGCAGATCTTGCTCTTACAATTTCTTCGTGCTGTTGCTGGATGCTAGGTTGTCTATTAGCTTCACAGCATCTTCAGGATTCCTTGTGGTGAAGTTGCCTTCACTCGCGGTGTCGAGCCATCTGATATTTCAGTGATGCCTCACGAAGAAAGTCGAGCAGCGCACTTTGTTGAATCCATGGTGTGGGCAGTCTCGCTGGTAAGACTTGAATCTGATCAGGTATCCTTGAATGACTCTCAGGCTCCTGGTTGAATGTGGCAATTTTCCTCCTTAAGTCTTCAGCGTGCATCATCAAAGTGCATGCAATTTTTTGATGTCGCTCCGGGATGTAAGAGATCCTGGTGGTAGCTGCTTAAGCCAACGTAAAGCTTCTCGGATAAAGAGTGTTTGAAGAGCTTACAGAAGGTAGTCCACGGGGACTCCATTGGCTTTGATAGCAGATATGAGATCCTCGAACCTCTCGGATGGTCCATGGGATGCTCATTGGACAGCCCATAGTAAGGTCTGTCCCACAAGGGTGTAATCTGCGGCTTGAGCTCGAAATCGCCTCTCTGAATAGCAGGGGGACGAATGGCTGATCTGTTGGTGTAGAACTGATCTGGGCGGTTGTAGTCAGCTAGTGTTCGAGCAGCCTCTTCTACAGTTGAACAGCTCCGTAGGTGCAGTTTCTGGCTCAGGGATTACTTCATTGGCGTTGAGTTTCTGACCTGCATTACGAAGGTGACCTTCTTGGTCCATAAGTCTCCATTCTCATCTCGTGTGAGAATAATAGGCGCAACCATGACTGTGAACAGTATCGTCGATATACGGTTAGGGTATCGATCGATGTCGGATGAAAGATGTCGGTCGGCGGTGAAGTAGTGTCGGTCGGCGTGAAGGTCAGTATCGATTCGGAAGGCGGTGTCTCGGTCGGCGGTGCGTCGGTATCGGTCGACAGGCAGTTGATGGCGTCGATCGATGCGAACGGATTTCCTTACGGATTGAGCGTTCCAGCTAGCGGGGTCTTCGAGAACAAAAGTTGAGATTCCTTGTTGCTTACGGTGCTCTGGGCATGTACACGAAAGACAAGAAAAAATTTTGTGTCGAGAAAACAAATTAAAATAAAAAAGAAATAACTAGAACTAATCAGTTAAATCCTATTGTATCAAAGCTCCCGACAGCGGTAAATTTGATATCACTCAAATTACCCTAAGGGTGACTTTACTCTCTCAATAAGAGGTTCAGTTGTAGTACTTAGGGATCGAATCCTGAGAGAGCTAGTGTACAAATAAGATGCAATCTTAATGACTATGCTAGGTTGAAAATGGTTTAAAGTAAATTGCAGGTTTGCTGAGTAAGGATAAGATTACTCAGTTGAAAGGATTTGTTTGAAAAATAAAGAAAAGTAGTTAGATTAGGGTAGGTATTGAGAATTCAGGATTATAAATACTATAAAGGCTAACAAGTTGCTTGCATGATATGTCGAGCTCAACACTTATTAAATGAATCCATCAGCTCTGCATTATTTAGACCATCTATTACTTAGATGCTAAATGGTGTTGATCATTCACTACGCCAATGGTATCGATGTTTGATAGGAATATCGACCGATACACCTCTATCGTCGATTACTCTATAGAATATCGATCGATCTGTCTAAAAGCTTTATCGCGAGTTGATACAATGCTCACCATGATCTTAGATCAGCTTTCATATCTCAAGAGGGTCATAGCATGTTTAGGATGTTGTCGGTATTGCATGTAATAAACAATGCAATCAAGTTCATGTTCTAGGTAGCTAAGCTAGAAAAGCATTAGTGAACAATCCTAACAATAAATATCACAACTATAGCAATTATAGGTTGGGGCTAATCCCTCATATCTATTTAAACCCTAAATCTAACAAATGAATCTACTCAGACATGGCTAAGTAGTTCATAGCAACAAGGTAATAATAGAAATTCATAGATCTATTAGAGGGTGAACACTTAGGTCCCAATCACAAATATCTTTGGATCTCTCCTCTGATCTAGAATTCTATAACCTTTGTTAACAAATAAAGAACTGAATAGAACTTTATTGAGAACTTGCAAAGTAATGAAACAGTAAAGAAATAGTAGAAGAAGAAGAAACTCTTAAGAAATCTTATGAAAACTTGTATCTCTCTTTCTGCCAAAACACTTAGGCATATATAAATATGAGTTCATTAGGTTAAAAACTTCGTCGGGGGCATTCTTGTAAAATGTGATATCTTGGGCTTCAAGTTGGCCAGTCCAACTTGTCTTTCTGCCGCCTCAATATCGATCGATAGTACAGGGTGTACATCGATCGATTATTATCTCGATGTATCGTCCTTGGCTAATGTGTGTCGATCGATTGCACAGAGTGTGCATCGATCGATGTGTAACTCTGGTGTCGACCTCTGGTCTTGATCACGGGTGAACTCTTCTTTAAGCTCCAAAAGGCACCTAAAACATCACTTTTTCCACAATGCTTCTGAACCTGAAAACATACCTAATAGACTCCAAAACATAGATAATAGTAGTAAAACACTCATATACCATGGGTAAGCGGGTAAAATCCATGGTATATCAGTTAGACAGAACAAAGGTCTTGTTGGGATTCAATGATTAGGATATGCTTACAAGAATGTGCATTTTTCTCTGTGGAGATTGAGAATAAGACAGCAAGGTCAGTGGAACAAGCTACTTTGAGATACAGCGAACACATTTCCAACGTTGTAAGCTGTTCTGATGATGTGAGCTGTGGGACTGCAATTCAAGTGACAAGACTTGGCCAGAGAGAGAGAAGGGAGGATGCTTAGTCTTGCTGATAGGATGCATGCGAGATGTGGGACAAGATCAAGTGGTATATGCAGTTTCTGAGTAACTTTTGTGGTCAAGGGCAGGACTTGGTTATAGCAGGCACGTGTTTGGTTCAAACCAAGCAGTGGTTTATTGGTTTTGGCTTGTTCAAGAGTTTGACACTGATGGCAGAACAAACATACGATGGTTAGATTCACAGTTCTTAGCATTGCGGGATTAGAAGGAGCAACAGGTTCTGTCTCCCTACAGTTAACAAGCCTTGGGATCCAGTGGTACTGCCTTGATATGTTTGAGAGTTTTGTGCAACATCGTTGGAAGATTAGAAGGGACAGTGATATTGAGGAAATGACGCCAAAACAGAATATCTACACTACATGTTTGAGACGAGGCATATGAGGCGAAGGAAAAGAGAGGAACCTAAGAAGTGAAACTTTCAAAATCTTAGCGATTTAAGTTCAAAAGCAAAACAGAAGATAGAGATCACTATAATTGGTATTGGTGATAGCTTCTTCGGTTTCCTTGTGCTACAGCTCTACAAATAGACCATGAGGTGGTGGAATGTGTCAAGGGCGACCTGTGTTACTTGAATATATTGCTCGTGTTGATGTTGCTGAAAATGGAAAATGCAAAAAGTGTGGAAGAATGAAACAAGACAAATTTCAGTAAGTCTTGGAGATTCAAGTTCAGAGGTTGCAGTGGAACTTGATGAGTTTCATGGCAAGTGAAGAGAGTGCGTCCGGAGCTTCGTTTTAAGGATCTATGGCTTAGCTGCAGAAAGCCTGTATCAAGAGGTGGCTACTGGGGTATTGCGAGGTGGAGATTTCTCTGAGAATGAATTTCCATGTTCACAACAAACAGTCTCTGCATTTCAAGCTAACCTTGTGGTCAAGGTTTTTGAAGGAAGGATTTGATACAGGTAATGCTAAGTGAGACACGTCATTGGACACATCAGCTAAATGAAAGAGAGCAAGAAGTATAAAACGAAGACGCTTTCACTTGGGGAATTATCGAAAAGATCAAGAAGTTTGTTAGAGTTTTCTTCTCCCTTTTCTCTGTGGTTACTATGATTTTTCTGTGAATTTTCTGGGAAAATCCCTCAATTGTTACTATGAAGCGGTAACATGCCTCTAAATGGTATCATTTCGTCGTTGCTGATCACAACAAAGCGAACTGCGTCCTAAACAGACATTAGCGCCCTCGAAGGATATGCTCTCTTACATCCGACAAAGGATAACATAGTCGCTATACAAAAAACCGAAATTTTGGTTAGAACCTCCAAGCGGTCTTTGGAAGTAGCTCGATTTGTGCCAAGACAAGTCATATAAGCCGATAACAATTCGCAGGACTTTAAATCGGTGCGAATCAGGTTAAAGTCAAACAGGCAAAACGAAAACCGACTTGTCATGCATAAAGCCTTAGTCGAGAGTAAACCTAGGTCTTGCCCTAAACCCAGCCATGCTGGATCTTGACATCGCAAAGACATAGTATCAAAACCCGATCGAGATCCCAAAATTTGTCTCTTCATTTATATTTATGCGTTTATGAGTCTCGGCAAACCAAAGACTTGGGAATTCTCATCTTACACACGACAGGTATGGTGATCATCTGAGAGACAGGAATGAGGCGACAACTCACACCTGTCCCTCTCGAAAAGCGGAAGTTCTCTCAATTTATAAAACCATGATTTTATAAATTTGAGCAAAATATTTTAAAAGCCCTAAAAGGGCAGGGGATTGGCCGTAGCGGCGGTCCAAGATACATCATGGCCTCGGCGGCCAGAACAAAACAAAATACCATCGACAGCAACATGCTCGAAAGTCTCTGCCGCGACACATAACCAGACCATATAAGTCTCGCTGGAAAACAGATCACAATGGTCTTAAACTCCAAAACGAACTCACGAAAGCTTGATCCCATCGACAAGGGTAAGTAGGCAGCCTTCGAAGCGCAGCCCCAATCTTACCACTTTCAGCGGGCGTTTCAACCATTAATTCCGCCTACTTTACCTAACATGTCTTACGCCCGCGAACATCGAAAAAGTTCTAACGAGCTGGGGGCTACTGTTGGGGTCAAAATCGTCCGCGACGGAATCAATCCCTGAAAGTCCCGGAAAGTATTTCTCTGAACAAAAGTCTTATAAATCGAAAAGAGGTTATCACGACAAGTTCTCGAATAGAATATCCAATCTCCTTGACAAACAACTCTCGGAAACAAATGGCAAAGCAAAGAAGGTTGGAGCTTGGTCTTACCAGGTCAACAAAACATAGGGCGAGATCAGTCTTCCCAGCTCACCCTATGACAAGCTAACTTTTCTCCTTTGAGTCTAGATCAAAATGGGTTTCGTTTCGTCTCAATCGGAGTTTCCATTGAGATTTTACTAAGAGAACAAAGTCACTGTCCCGGCCACCTCGTTGGTGTACTCGCCCGACGAGCTCAACCATCACGCGGTCTCCTCGCCCTTTGTAATGGCCACATCTCCCAAGGGCAAGCTCACCATTGTTCTCCTTTGAGTCTAGATAAAATGGCTTTCGTTTCGTCTCAATTGGAGTTTCCGTTGAGATTTTACGAAGAGAACAAAGTCACTGTCCCGACCACCTCGTGGGTGTACTCGCCCGGCGAGCTCAACCATCACGCGGGTCACCTCGCCCTCTGTAATGGCCACCTCTCCCAAGGGCAAGCTCACCTTTGTTCTCCTTTGAGTCTTGATCAAAATGGCTTTCGTTTCTTCTCAATCGAGTTTCCGTTGAGATTTTACAAAGAGAACAAAGTCACTGTCCCGGCCCCCTCGTGGGTGTACTCGCCCGGCGAGCTCAACCATCACGCGGGTCACCTCGCCCTCTGTAATGGCCACCTCTCCCTAGGGCAAGATCAAATTTGTTCTCCTTTGAGTCTAGATCAAAATGGCTTTCGTTTAGTCTCAATCAGAGTTTCCGTTGAGATTTTACAAAGAGAACAAAGTCACTGTCCGGCCCCTGGTGGGTGCTCGCCCGGCGAGCTCAACCATCTGGGTCACCTCGCCCTCTGTAATGGCCACCTGTAAGACCCGATCCTGACCCAAAGGACCCAACTAGGACCCGCGGCCTTACTTAGCTAATCCATGTAAATTTTTTTTCATTTTAAGGTTCAATAATTGTCTAAGTCAAATTCAAACACATGAGGTTCAGCCTAGTTCCATTCTAAATGTCAACAGATAAGAGAAAGTGTATCTTTATTAAAATAAAATATGTGATCCATACATAGATTCAGTTGCACAATAGGCTATCATAAGTTCATAAGTTCATAAGTTCATACTATCAATACTACTACAACCCACACATCCACACGGCCTGGTCCTCATGGCTCCTTGGCCTTGCCACGGTCCTGGTCAGATCCTGAAACCAACACACACACAACACAACAGCATAAGTAATCCGATAGCCTAACATACACAAGTCCTATTGCATGGTTCGGTTCACCTAACTAAGTTCACTAATCTATCCAATCAGTTAACAAGGCACACGGCCACACCAGGATACTCATCTATGACTATCCTAACATCAGAAACAGCACATGGCCACTCTGATCCGTCCCAAGCCAGCCCATCATCCGGCTTGTACGGATCTAACCCTGTTGGGTCCAATACTGACCATTTTCAAAAGTACTCATAAAAATTATTAAAACTCATGATAATTCCCTAAAATCCTAACTAAGAAGAATCCATAATCAGATTAATCAGAACCGGCCTAATTCACTCAGAATTCGGCCAAAGACCCCAAACCGCCATAACTGACCACCATCAAACCGGCCTGATAAATTCAATTAAACCACATGATAAATCATGATAAATCCTCACTAAGAGGAATCCATGGTCGGATCCCATCAATCCATCCAGAACTATGAGATCGGGACTTAGCTGCCCAACCAAGGCCATGGAGAATTCTACTGAACCAACAAGGCCATGGCTCGGCCATACTGAGTTGGAATCATCCAACACATCCAGAACATGACAGAACATCAGTAAATCAGAAAGAGGAAGAGAAGAGATGGGTCTGGTACGGCCGTTCCATCCACAGCCAACACGGAATCTCACCGCGGCCGTGTCAGGACAGTCCGTCCATCCCACTCTTGGCGTCGCTCAGGGTACTCAAGCCTTTCTCCATATCCTTCTCCTTTCCTCTGGTAGTCATCTTCCACCGATCTCCAAGCCACACGGCCGATCTCCTGGTCGGAAATCACCAAACACTCACACGGCCAACCCTTTGATCTCTCTCTCTCTCTCTTTCTTTCTTTCTCTCTGTCACGATTTTGGCAGAGCTTTCCTTAGGGAAAATTGTGTGTGATTTCGACCCCATGGCTGTTCTTTTATAGAAAGGGCCGGCCAACTGCCTGGGCGAACAGGCATGACCTGTTGGGCAGGTTACACCTCTTCGGTCAAACTGCCTCCAACCGCTTGGAACTGCTCTTTTCTCCCTTGGGCTGATCGAACATAAGCCCATACTGCAAGCCCACACGCCTGGCCCCTCTTGTCCAAGCCATAAACCCATCGGACCTCCATGTCCAGCAAGGCCAGACCCATGGCCGCCCATGGACTGAGCCACCTGGTCAAGACCCAAACACTCCACCTAGCTGAGATGAGCTGGCCACTAGCTGCTCCAGCTGAGTGAGCTAACTATCCAGCTACTGGAGCTGACCCTTCCTAGTGTGAGCTGTCCTGAGCTTGTCCCAGCTGGCCCAGCTTCCTCCTTAGGTTGTCCAGCTCCCATTTCACTTGTCCAGCTCCCATTCCTTGTCTCCATCCGTTCCTGGTCAAGTCCCATCATTCTGGTGCACTTAACCATCCGTTCCAGGTTAGGATTCAGCAAATCCTGAACTCCTTAACCTTCTATTCAGCCATGGCACGCTTGTCCTGAGGTCCTAAGACCAGACTGCGCGTCTCCTCGTTACCATGGCTGTGCCCGAAGGCTTAGTCAGAATCAGGGACATGACAAGTCTTCCCATTGAGATGGATTCGATCCTCCAATCCACCCTGGACTTGTCTCCACCACAAACTGATTATACCACTCGGGTAATCAGCTTTCATCCTTGATTCTGTTTCCCAAGTGATTTGCTCATGCCCACTGCTCTCCCAAACTACCTTGACCATTTGAATGGTCTTGTTCCTCATTGCTTTTTCCATCCTGTCTACAATCCAACCGGCCTCGTTTCCAAGGTGAGGTTCGTGCCTAGATCAGATGGAATCTCAGGTAGGACGATGTCTTGATCAGTAAGACATTTCCTTAATTGAGACACATGGAACACATTGTGGAAAGCATCCATCTCGGTTGGCAGGTTCAGCTTGTAAGCCACCGCACCAACTCTTTCTATGATCGGAATGGACCTAAGTACCTTGGATCCAACTTCCTTCGACCAGCCACTCTTTCTGGCCTCTGAAAGTGATCATCTTGAGGTAGACCATGTCGTCCACCTCAAACTCCACATGCTTCCTCCTTCTATCTGCATAACTCTTATGGCGATCCTGCGCCTCCTTCATCTTGTCCCTTATGAACTTGATCTTTTCTGTTGTCTCCTCAACACTCTCAGGTCCTATCATGCTGCGCTCCCCCACTTGGGTCCAGCATAATGGTGTCCTGCAAGGCCTCCCATATAAAGCTTCATATGGAGACATACCAATGCTTGTGTGAAAGCTATTGTTGTAGGCAAACTCTACCAAAGGTAAGTGCCTTTCCCAGGACTCTTTCCAGTCCAGGACACAAGCTCTCAGCATGTCTTCCAACGTTTGGATTGTCATTTCAGACTGTCCATCAGTTTGTGGATGATAAGCCGCACTCATGTTCACTATTGTTCCCAAGGCCTTTTGAAAAGCCTTCCGAAGTAAGATGTGAAAGAGGGTCTCTATCCAAGACTATGCTGGCGGTACACCATGCAGGTACTATCTCATTCATGTAGATCTGCACCAGGGCTCCATACATCAGTCTTCTTGATGGGTATGAAATGAGCTGACTTGGTCAAGCGATCCACTACCCAGACTGAGTCCTTTCTGTTCCTGGTGGGAACCCGGACACAAAGTCCATGGTGATGTGATCCCACTTCCACTCTGGAATAGGTAAGTTCTGCAATAACCCACTGGGCATTTGATGTTCAGCTTTGACAAGCTGGCAGGTGGGACACTTGGCCACCCACTCGGCCACATCCGTTTCATACGGATCCAATGGTAGTACCTCTTGATGTCCTGCATCTTGTTCAAACCAGGATGCACAGAGAACTTAGACTTATGAGACTGTCTCATAATCTCTTCCTTGAGTTCCTTAACATTAGGAACACTGATCCTTCCATGGACCAGGATTGTACCATCTTGTGCAATCTGGTTTCTGTCTTATCATTCTGAGCAACCTTCGCAGGTTCTCATCCAAACCTTGTGCTTGTCTAATCCTGGTAAGAAGGTCAGCTTGATTTACTGCCTCCAAACCCAATGGCTCGTCCTCACTGGCCAATGTGTTCAGATGCAAAGACCTGACCATCCCTTCCAGTACATCGCTTCCTTCTCAGCAGATACCTCAGCTCTCCTCCGGCTCAAGGCATCAGCCACCAGATTGGCCTTACCGGATGGTAAGCTATATCCAGATCATAATCTGCCACAAATTCCATCCATCTTCTCTGTCTCAAATTCAACTCAGGTTGAGTGAATATGTACTTGAGACTCTTATGATCTGTCAGAATCTGAACCTTGGCACCATACAGGTATGATCGCCAAATCTTGAGGGCAAACACCACTGCAGCCATCTCTAGGTCGTGAGTTGGATAGTTTCCCTCATGCTTCCTCAATTGCCTAGAGGCATATGCTATGACCTTCCCATGTTGGGTTAATACACATCCTAGTCTGTGATGGAAGTGCGTGTATACCACATATGGTTGATCAGCCTCGGCAACAGTACTGGTGCACTAGTCAACATGTCCTTTAGTCAGAGAAACATCTCTCACACTCCTCGGACCAAACAAACTTCACATCCTTGCCAGTCAGTTGTGTCATGGGTTGAGCCAAACTAGCAAACCCCTTGACAAACTTTCTGTAGTATCCGCCAAGCCTGAAAGCTCCAACCTCCGTTGCATTCTTGGGTCGTGGCCACTCCTGAATACACTTGATCTTCTCAGGATCAACAGAAACTCCTTTATCAGACACTACATGACCGAGGAACCCTATGCTCTTTTGCCAGAAGCTGCACTTGCTTAACTTAGCAAAGAGTTGTTGTTCCCTCAGCCGTCCCAACACCAACCTGAGATGCTTCTCATGATCTTCCTGGCTTTTAGAGTATACAAGTATATCATCTATGAAGATGATTACAAATTCATCTAAAATTCGGAAAATACCATTCATCATCTTCATGAAGGCTGCTGGTGCATTGGTCAGACCGAATGGCATGACCACAAACTCGTAGTGTCCATATCTCGTCCGAAATGCCCTCTTCTTCACATCATTTGGCTCGATGGGGATTTGGTGATAACCCGAGGCCAAATCAATCTTAGAGAACCACTTAGCTCCCTTGAGTTGATCCAGCAACTCATCAATCCGGGGCAACGGGTACTTGTTCTTTATAGTCACCCGGTTCAATCCCCTGTAGTCAATGCATAACCTGAAGCTACCATCCTTCTTTTTCACAAATAGGACTGGTGCTCCCCGGTGATACACGGGACGTGAAACCCTTCTCCAACAACTCCTCGAGTTGTTTCTTTAACTCAGCCATCTCAGCTGGTGCCATACGATAGGGACTTTTGGACATTGGGGCCGTTCCAGGTTCGAGTTCGATCATGAACGGGTCAGCTCGTCAGGGCACACCTGCAGTGCCGAAACACATCCTTGAACTCCTGAACCAACGGTATCCCGTCCGGGCTACCACCCCCTACAACCTCCTTAGTGTTAATGGTCGCCAACCAGGCCTCACAACCACCTCCCAGCATCTTTTCCACCTGGACCGCTGAGATCACTAAGCATCCAGAGGTTGGCCGAATACCTTGGAACCTGATCGGGGGTCCACACCCTCTCAAACTGCACCTTCCTCGGTGACAATCTAAGGTGGCCCGATTCTGTCCAAGCCAATCCATGCCTAAGATCACTTCATGATTCTTAAGGCACCACAATCAAATCCACGGGCATAACCCTTCCTTGGATCGACACGGGGATGTCCTACAAGGCCTAGTGAATGCATCACTTGCCCTCCGGCCGCACTCACTACCCCGGAGCACCCCCTGTATCCATACTAAACAATCCCTTTCCGATCATATCTGGGCTCACAAAACTATGTGTAGCCCCAGTATCGAAAAGCACGTGTGTTTCCACACCACCAACATTCAAGGTCCCTACACAAGACCCCAATCAAGTTCCCTAACCGTTCTAAGTTCCGTACCATGCAATTCTACTGAATTTAAAGGAGTAAGGTTAAATCATTACCAGTGATCGCCTTGAATGGCCTGCCTCGTCCGCGTCCTTGGACAGCTCATAGATCCTTGGTGCTGAAGTCTGGCCGCGGTCCTGTCCTGGCCTGCTAGCCTCACTCCGGCTCTTCCCTTGCCCACCAGACTGGTTAGGGCAATCCTTACGGAAGTGACCCTTCTTACCACATATGTGACAAGTCCGGGCATCACTGACATTAGGACACTCCCGAGCAAAGTGACCCATCTTACCACAACGAGTGCATGCACCCATGGCCCTCCAGCACTCGCCTCCGTGGCTACGTCCACACTTAGGGCACTCAGGCCTACCACTTGGGGTTTTACC
Organism: Brassica nigra; assembly: GCA_016432835.1. Classification (NCBI taxonomy): domain Eukaryota; kingdom Viridiplantae; phylum Streptophyta; class Magnoliopsida; order Brassicales; family Brassicaceae; genus Brassica; species Brassica nigra. The sequence goes on from CM028246.1 coordinate 34,561,450, forward strand.
CCCCTCAGCCTGGTCCCTCTTTCTCTTCCGGTCACCACTTTGCCCAGAAGATACCACCACACTCTTGAGTCTCTGCTTAGACTCCTCTGCAAGATTGGTCTCCAGCATAGCCATCCTTTCAACCAGCTCAGACACAGTCGAGAAGGTGCGGACTGAACAGTAAGTCCGGAGTTCGACCCTAAGGCCTCGATGAACCGGACGGACCTGTACTGCCTCGTCCTCCAACTCCCCCCCAAAGCGTCTAAGACGGTTGAATTCTCCTCATACTCACGAACCGCCCCAGGTCCCTGGACCAAGTCCAAGAACTGAGCCTCCAGACGATCCCATGCCTCAGCTGGAAAGTACTTGTGGTTGAACTCACCTCAAAGTCTGAGCGTTCAATGGTGTAATTGGTGCGCTTGTCCAGAGCCAACCACCAATTGTGTGCATCTCCTCCAGGAAGTGAACTGCAATGTCCTTTTGGTAATCCTTTGGACAACGGCTTGAGCTGAAATTGCGGACCAGCCTGCTTCTCCATTCATCAGCCTCTATGGGATCAACACTTCCAGCAAAGTGTTTGGTCCCCATGCGGTTATGTGCTCCAGAACCTTCAGATAGTCAACCTTCTTTGTTGCCCCAGCTGGAGGATCGACCTCAATCACTTCAGCCACTTCCTCCACCTGGTTCTGAGCTGCTCGGCCAGCTTCCTGAGCTGCTCGGCCAGCTGCCTGAGCTGCTACCACTGGAGCAATCCGTTCATTCCCAATGGGAATGGCCGTCCTGATGGGTGCCAATGACTGGGTTAGAGCCAAGATCTGAGTCCCCATAGCCTGCATCGCCTCCAACACCTCCTTCAGGGTCGGTTCAGCAGCCTGATTCACTTGGCCGGCCGTCCCAACCCTCTGGCCATCATGGTGTCCTGCGTTTGAGGACTCACCCTGGTCCTCCAGTCGCGTCCACTCAGCCGTCCAGCTCCATCAACTGGTTCCAGCTCCTGTTCCAGCTGACGTTCAGCCTCATCCACACGAACCTCGGTCCGGTTGATCCGAGCAAGTGGCAGTCCAGTTCCCACATCAGTCCCATCCGTTTGGATAGGCAGCACCACGGTTGGGTTAGCCCCATCCGCCTCAACTTGTCCGGACACACCAGCTGCTTCCTTTCCTTCCGAGACTTAGACTTTCTTTTTCCACCCTAAGGATTCAAATCAGTCAGCAAATCAAGTTAGTCCACAAGACTAAACAAATATCTGCAAACAATCCCTAAGGCTAAGCAAGCTGACCAGACCTTACCATGAGACCCAGCCGGATGTGTGGTGACAAACCCAAACCCAAATCAATCCTAGAATCAACTCCGCTCTGATACCAACTTGTAAGACCCGATCCTGGCCCAAAGGACCCAACTAGGACCCGGCCTTACTTAGCTAATCCATGTAAATTTTTGTTCCTTTTAAGGTTCAATAATTGTCTAAGTCAAATTCAAACACATGAGGTTCAGCCTAGTTCCATTCTAAATGTCAACAGATAAGAGAAAGTGTATCTTTATTAAAATAAAACATGTGATCCATACATAGATTCAGTTGCACAATAGGCTATCATAAGTTCATAAGTTCATACTATCAATACTACTACAACCCACACATCCACACACGGCTTGGTCCTCATGGCTCCTTGGCCTTGCCACGGTCCTGGTCAGATCCTGAAACCAACACACACACAACACAACAGCATAAGTAATCCGATAGCCTAACATACACAAGTCCTATTGCATGGTTCGGTTCACCTAACTAAGTTCACTAATCTATCCAATCAGTTAACAAGGCACACGGCCACACCAGGATACTCATCTATGACTATCCTAACATCAGAAACATCACATGGCCACTCTGATCCGTCCCAAGCCAGCCCATCATCCGGCTTGTACCGGATCTAACCCTGTTTGGGTCCAATACTGACCATTTTCAAAAGTACTCATAAAAATTATTAAAACTCATGATAATTCCCTAAAAATCCCAACTAAGAAGAATCCACAATCATATTAATCAGAACCGGCCTAATTCACTCAGAATTCGGCCAAAGACCACCAAACCGGCCATAACTGACCACCATCAAACCGGCCTGATAAATCCAATTAAACCACATGATAAATCATGATAAATCCTCACTAAGAGGAATCCATGGTCGGATCCCATCAAATCCATCCAGAACTATGAGATCCGGACTTAGCTGCCCAACCAAGGCCATGGAGAATTCTACTGAACCAACAAGGCCATGGCTCGGCCATACTGAGTTGGAATCATCCAACACATCCAGAACATGATAGAACATCAGTAAATCAGAAAGAGGAAGAGAAGAGATGGGTCTGGTCCGGCCGTTCCATCCACAGCCAACACGGAATCTCACCGCGGCCGTGTCAGGACAGTCCGTCCATCCCACTCACCTTGGGCGTACGCTCAGGGGTACTCAAGCCTTTCTCCATATCCTTCTCCTTTCCTCTGGTAGTCATCTTCCACCGATCTCCAAGCCACACGGCCGATCTCCTGGTCGGAAATCACCAAACACTCACACGGCCAACCCTTTGATCGATCTCTCTCTCTTTCTTTCTTTCTCTCTGTCACAATTTTGGCAGAGCTTTCCTTAGGTAAAATTGTGTGTGATTTCGACCCCATGGCTGTCCTTTTATAGAGAAAGGGCCGGCCAACTGCCTGGGCGAACAGGCATGACCTGTTGGGCATGTTACAACTCTTCGGTCAAACTGCCTCCAACCGCTTGGAACTGCTCTTTTCTCCCTTGGGCTGATCGAACATAAGCCCATACTGCAAGCCCACACGCCTGGCCCCTCTTGTCCAAGCCATAAACCCATCGGACCTCCATGTCCAGCAAGGCCAGACCCATGGCCGCCCATGGACTGAGCCACCTAGTCAAGACCCAAACACTCCACCTAGCTGAGATGAGCTGGCCACTTGCTGCTCCAGCTGAGTGAGCTAGCTATCCAGCTACTGGAGCTGACCCTTCCTAGTGTGAGCTGTCCTGAGCTTGTCCCAGCTGGCCCAGCTTCCTCCTTAGGTTGTCCAGCTCCCATTTCACTTGTCCAGCTCCCATTCCTTGTCGCCATCCGTTCCTGGTCAAGTCCCATCATTCTGATGCACTTAACCATCCGTTCCAGGTTAGGATTCAACAAATCCTGAATTCCTTAACCCTTCTATTCAGCCATGGCACGCTTGTCCTGAGGTCCTAAGACCAGACTGCGCGTTTCCTCGTACCATGGCTGTGCCCGAAGGCTTAGTCAGAATCAGGGACATGACACCACCTCTCCCTAGGGCAAGCTCAAATTTGTTCTCCTTTGAGTCTAGATCAAAATGGATTTCGTTTCGTCTCAATCGGAGTTTCCGTTGATATTTTACGAAGAGAACAAAGTCACTATCCCGGCCACCTCGTGGGTGTACTCGCCCGGCGAGCTCAACCATCACGCCGGTCACCTCGCCCTCTGTAATGGCCACCTCGCCCTAGGGAAAGCTCACCTTTGTTCTCCTTTGAGTCTAGATCAAAATGGCTTTCGTTTTGTCTCAATCGGAGTTTCCGTTGAGATTTTACGAAGAGAACAAAGTCACTGTCCTGGCCACCTCGTGGGTGTATTCGCCCGGCGAGCTTAACCATCATGCGGATACACTCGCCGGCGAGCTCAACCACGGCGTGGGTGTACTCGCCCGGCGAGCTCAACCACAGCGTGGGTCAGCTCGCCGGCGAGCTCGGCCGTCACGCGAGTCGGCTCGCCCGGCGAGCTCGACCTGATCCCGGCCTGTCCGATTTACTTCGACTCCCGTATCTTCCGTATAGCTGTGATATCCAACCTTCAGGGCAACATACTTCTCGTTTCATTTCGATTAAAGTTATTCTCGAAGTTTTATGATTAAAACCGAAATCGTATAAACGCCAAAAGACCTAAGAACGGTCCGCAAGGATCTAAACTGGTCTAGAAGCCCATCTACGCTCTCAGAAGGGATTCGAGCCCATAAAAGTTATGACGGTTTGTCCTAACTCGCGGAAATACGATAAATGCTAAGTTTCCAAAGATAAATGTCAAGACTCGAAGATAACTATCAAGATCAACGAAAAATGGAATATTCCTTAAAGAGATAAACTTGGGCCCGAAGGCAAAGGAATAGATGAGCCACCGACCTAGAGCGACTATATAAGTAGAGCAGGAGCAGAAGAAAAAGGGGGATCTGAGATTTGAGACCTAGAGAACTCCCGTTAGCATAGAGAACTTAGAATTTAGGCGGTTAGACTAGCAAGGCAGGACCTAGAACGTCTGGCCGCCTCTTGTTCTATTTTTATCTTGTTCGCAGATCTCTGTTCCTCTCGGAAGGATCGGACAATTCTTTTAATCTAGAGCTGCCCACTTAGAAACCCTAGACATTATTCTCGACATGCCTGTTTCTATGACCCACGCTCGTACTAGACGAACTCGCCCAGGCGGTTCGATCTCTTGTTCAATTCTTTCTAACTGAACTACGTCCGACTTGATCCTCGAAAGGGGTACGTAGGCAGCCTTTCTTAAGGTCCATTCCCAACTCTTAACAAACCCTTTTCCGCATTTATTTGGTCACTTGTCGTTGGCTCTCGCAGAGAATCCGGACCTCAAAGAAAGTAGGGTTTTCATTGTTTTCCTTCATTATTATTCATTAGAATCGACGGTGTGAATTTCGGTTCCCACATTTTTTTTTTGTGTTTCAGGTACCTACATCCAAGCACCAGGAAGCAATGAAAAGAGGTTTTTTGGTTCTTCAAAAAAATCGAGAGGTCCTGAGGACACTGCAGACTCAATGTTCGGGTCAAAATTGGTCACGATGGAATCAATGCTTGAATGTCCCGGAAAATATTTCTCGTCTCGAAAGTCTCGTACAACTTTAATAACAGAAGTTATACGACAAGTTCTCAAATCAGAATGTCCAATCTCTTTAACAAATAACTCTCGGGAAACACACGACGAATAGAAGAAGGGCTTACCAACCGTCTGCCAAGGGAGGCCAAAGTTTGATCTAACCCTACCGATTCACCATATGGCGAGCTCGGCCTTGATCGACCAACTCGCCATATGGCGAGTGCGGGTTTGATCAGTCGGCTCACCATACGGCGCGCGTGGCCTCGATCGGCCAGCTCGCTATGGCGAAGGCCTTGACCAGCCATCTCCTCATATCACGAGGCGGGCTTGATCAACCCGCTCGCCATATGGTTAGCATGGTCCGTCAAGCATGGTCCATTGATCGCGGTCCGTCAAGAGTGATCTGTCGAGCCTGGTCCGTCGAGCGCTGTCTCTCGAGTGCGGTCTATCGAGCGTGGTCTGTCGAGGGCGGTCTGTAACACCCCCGGACCGTCCTAGACATAGGTCGACCCACCGGCCAACAATCAAACAAGAACATGGCCGATGAACCAACCAACGCCAAGGTTTGGAGATGACAGGCCAACCGGCCAGCCAACAATCAAACAAGAACATGACTGACCGTCCAACCCAACACCCTGGTCCGGCGGCGTGGACGGGTCAGGAACAATCCGGCCAATGTCGCAGAATTTACTCCGCAACTTAGACCAGTTCATTCACTAACTCGTCCCGCTAAATCATGGCATTAGGCTTTGCAACCCGTACCAAGACTTAACGGTTTCCGTTAGATCGAGGCCTAAGGCTTTTCAACCCGTACCAAGACCTAACGTTGTGTTAGACCGGACTAGTCAAATATCAGAGTACTCATGATGCGCATATAAAACAGATAACTTTATTGATTCAAAGAAATATTCATACATGAATTAATTCAAGACTGGCGCCCGGCCTAATGCCAAATCGAGTCAATACTAAACATATCAAAATACCGTTTACAAAAGGCATGAAATCTACTCCGGTGGTCCTAACATCCAGCACCAAGCTATCCGATCATCCTTTACCTAAAGCAACCTACAAAAAGGACAACGGAGTTGGGTGAGTAACCTAGTGTTACTCAGTGAGCTGGCGGCCTCTACCCGCAACCTATCTCACTAACCCAGACAACCCAAAACAACAAGCAATCTATCCTATCATGCAATCAATCAAAACCAACATTATATAAACAAACCGTTACTAAGTTAGATCCGGCCTCCTGCCGTTATCTAACTTCAAGTAACGGGACCCTGCATGAAAACAAGTCAACAACCAATCCCTAGTTAACCATATATACGCCTGAGTTCAATACTCATGTAGTGTTAGACACTTAGACTATACAAGGATCATTAACTGGTCGACCAACAATCAGACAAGAACATGATCGGCCAACCAATGATACCGCATAGCTTTTGATATCCACCACCCTTCACAAGCAATCACTCAAACAATATAACAATCAACTTCGGGTCTACACTAACCAAAGAGACACCAAGCCTAATCCGGTACCAAATCCGGAATTAGATCTCAATGCTAGAAACCTGCAAGCAAATCAATCAACCACAAACAACAATGACAAGATACTAATTAACTACGACTCAATCTAACTTCGTAACACCGTATATCAGTGTTACACTTTCTATAGGGTTCCATAACCCTACGACACACTAACACAACATGACACTCTAACCTGGGCCCTGGTGACTTTGTGTTCCTCCTCAATATCGGGAATATCCTATCTCCCTACCACAAAGGCCAGAAGAAGGAACTTTCAACCGACCGCGGCCCACAGTCATTCGGGTCACCGCGCGACAGCCCACAGTCCTTCGGGTCACTGCCACATTACACCGTCGTGTAATACTCAGCCCTAGGCCATGACCCCGTCTCTCTGAGTCTTCCCGATCCAGCGAATAAGGGGTTTCCTTAAACCCGCCAGGTACGAGGTCTGAAGGAAACACTAATCACCCCTACACAAGCCTAGTATGGGCGGTTACGCACATACTGTCGCACAATCACACAACACAAACACAATCTAGAACATAACCTAAAGATAAAGTTCTAGACTCTAACTAGACACTCGACTCAACAACACAATCAAAAGTACCAGTAGTCCGGCCTATATGGCCTAAGACCCTTAGTACTCTAATCAACTAAACAACACGATTAATTAATCAACAAGCAATCAAGTCAATCAAACCGTTACCCAGATAGTTCAGCATCCTGATATGAAACTATCTTTAAAGATAACGGAACCTGCACTCAATCAAATCAACACGCAAGAATAGAAAACATGATGCAACCTAGCCCTAGTCCTAGTCAGGTTATTAACTCAGTCTTAATTTCATTTCATCTCAACTTAGCCCTTGCTAAACTGAGACCAATTCATAATTAAAAATAACCCTAGGACTCTATCAAGCATCAGTATGAGATAACTACTCTATATGCAACTCGATCTATCCTAAGTTCCAAGTGGAACTCAAACAAACCAACTCACTAACCTATCTATCCTAAATTCCAAACGGAATTCAAACAAGCCAACTCACAGTGTTCTATGCCGATAAGCAGTTGGTTGATCGGAGAGGACTTGGCCAAACCCAACCTGGACGTCTTGAATGGACAGGACTGGACTGATCTTGGCTTGGACAGAACCTCCCTTGATACTGGTCTGGACTGAACTCAACTCGAGCAGAACCTTCCCTTGCTGCTGGGCGATTCCTTGAAATCAGCAGAGTATCGAACCACGACCTTGACTGAACTGAACCCCTAGAACTGAAATGATCTTGGACAGCACCTCCACTTGATCATCAAAGAATAAGAATAGAGAGGACGGATTGATTTGGGCAGAGCTTCCGCATAACAATTGCAGAAATTCTTCGATTGGACAGAACTTCGCTTCTCGGTGGAATATCGGGGTTTAGAAAAGACTATACCTTCAAAATGACTCTCTCTCTCTCTCTAGCCACGTTGACATGGTTCCCATCTGAATTGATCTTCACTTGATTGATCTTCAGTTGGACAGAACCTTCCCTAGGCGCTTACTTGAAACCAGTAGAGAAACTGATCTCGAAAACTCTCTAAAACTCTCGAAATAGCGCAGAACCTCTTACTTTCTTTTCTACTTCTCTCTCTCTCTAACCCACGTTTTTAACTTGCTTTTGAAAGGTCTGGATGAATGAAATGTGAAGGGGTCGTGGGCTATTTATAGTAGACAGCAGCCAATCAGATCGAAGTTGGTGGCAGCCCGTGTCGCTTCGCATGGCTCCGGACGCATGCGTCGCGACACCTCGTGCTCCACATGTCCTTCAGCATGGTCAGGACTCATGCAAAGTGACACCTCTCTCCTGCCTGGACGACCAGATGTCTTGCTGCATGACTGGAGTGCATGCAAGGCGACACACAATCTCCACATGTCGATCAGCATGCTTCGATCGCAGATACGGCGACATCTCGTGCTTCTGGTGTGTCAAGCTGCATGTGCTTCTTCCATGCACGTCTACACCTCCTCCTTGTGTTGACACTCAGCTGGTTAGTGGATAGACATAACGTCCTGACCCTTAAATCAAGCCACCTCGAGCTTCGGTCGATTTACACTATTTCGCTTTCCTAGTGAATTTTCGTCCGCGATCAATCCTAAATAATTTTCCGCTCCGTTCTGATGATCGGAATATTTTAATAAACTCAAAAGAATTATGATCTTGGAGAAAAATATTTCCGAGCCTCGCTTCCTAAAAATCCATAATACCGAAATTAGCGATTTTGCCAATTTTCGGTTTTCCGTCGTTTCGATTCCGTCGTTGCCGATTCCGTCGTGCTTGCTTCCCGTCCTGCTTAATTTCCGTCCTGCTTAAATTCCCGTCCTGCTTCCGACTTCCAGAATCATATTTTAGTGATACGAAAATTTCGGAAAACTTCGCGGTGAAGAAACGTCGGCTTCAAAACGTCGTTGCTAAAACGTCGTGCTTCCAAAATTTTATTCTTCCAAAAGATCCATCTGATGAATCTAAGACATTGTATAACATGGTTGAGCAGCTTAAGATTCCCTCACGATCAATTCTTTGACCACCTCGTTCTTGAAATTTCTCGATCGACCCTTCTTGCCGCGGTTCGCCACTATGCTGATGCTCGACCAATCTTCTGTTTTCTCTGAACCATGTTAAATATTTCGTGATGGAAACTCAACATTTCTCCTCATACTTTGATTCCCAAAAGCTTGGCTCCAGATTCTGACTTTGTTGATCTTGACCATTTTACCCTTTGGCGGGTTATCACACGTCCGTCAGCTGTCCGTCGAGCGATCCGTCAAGCCGGAAAACTGACATTTATCTTCGAAACTTGACATTTATCTCTTTCTGTAAAGATAAACATGGGCCGTTATGTCCATTTCGACTTGATCTCCGGAAAGTCGTAAGTGGGCCGCAATTCGTTGGGCCTTCGGGGCCGTTGTTTCGACCGTGGACATTTTACGATTTCGAGAAACTAGCCTGACATGGCACTTGTTTTGCCGAAGGAACCCCAACTCCTCGTATAGCGAGATGACTGGTGTTTTAGAATAACCGTGATTGTTTTATACGATGACTCAAAATCCATTCGTTAACCAAACCTTTGGTGGTCTTCGAAGCCTTTCCGATCTATTTCACCAAAACGAAATGGGGTTCTTAGGTTTCATGTCTTCAAGGAGTTGAACGGTGAGTCTTCAAGCAAAGATACAAAGCGCGAATTGGACTAGTTGTCGAGGCGGTTTTGCGAGGAGAAGGTCGCACTGTCGAGAAGTCCGTGCGGCGCCGGGACTTGATATGGATGCTGGCGCCGCCAGGACCATCACGGAGAGCGGCCCCGGCGCCGACCAGCAGGCGAGGCGCCCGCACCCGCACCGGGACCAGCACGGCGAGCCGGGCCCGCACTGACCAGCAGGCGAAGTCGGCGCCCGCACCGGACCAGCAGGCGAGCGGCACCGGCGCCAGGAACGGCTGGCGAGCGGCGCCGCGGGCCATCACGGGCGAGCCGCACCCAGGACCAGCATGGATGAGCCGGCGCCAGGACCAGCACGACGAGCCAGCGCCGAGCCTGGGGCCAGCAGGCGAGCGGCGCCGGTGCGGGCCAGCAGGCGAGCGGCGCCGGACACCATAGGCCAGCAGGCGAGCGGCGCCGGGGCCAGCACGGCGAGCCGCCCTGCACCGGGACCAGCAGACGAGCGGCGCCCGGCGGGGCCAGCAGGCGAGCCGCCGGCGCCGGGGCCGGGCCAGCACGGACTACGATGTGATCATCCCTTCCGGCGTTTACCGAGTAAATAGTTTTTCTTGGTTTTATTCGTCACTTGACTCCTTCCAAGGACTTTCGGTGTTGATTGTGTCTTTGACCGATTTTGACCCCAACAAAACTACCTATAACCCGGTATAGGCCTGAAGCCATAGAAATATCGGGGCCCCAAAAGTACAAAATGTGAACAGTACCTGTATTAAAATGCTACGTCTAAACAATACAGGGACACAAAGTACGAAAATTGCAATAGTACTGTGACATACATGGAGCAATAAGTGCAAAAGTCGGGAGCACAATAAAATCTCAGCTTATCCAGACATGGAAAGCAGAAAAGCCTGGTGACTAGGTCGCTATTCCAAGTAGATACATACCAGAACCCTAAGTCTGATAGCGCTTCCTGAAGAAGCAGCATGCAGCACTAGGAGCTCGATAGTGGCCAGCTTCCGAGCAGCAAAATTCGAGCTCGAACTGGTACCGGAGCAATCTCGCCTAGGAGACGGATTATGGTCCCTGCAGAACTAAAATCCTGGTTTAGGAACTCTGGGCACTAAAATAATTCCAGAATTATTGAAACCTACGGGTCCTACAACGGTATCGAGAGCTTGAACCTACGTGTGTCAGGAAATCAAGAGTGCGCAGCAGATGCTTCTCACAACCATTTGCAAAGCTTAGAGCACTCCTTATTGCAGAGATGATAGACAAAGGAGAAGAGTCTATGGAGGAGGATTTCAGAAGAATGATAAAGCTTCAGAGTGTAGACATTGAGACTTGGTTTGGAGCAAGTTCTCATTCTCATCCGGACTAAATAAGATCTCCAAAAGTCAAGCTAATGACTATAAATAAGCGCTGAGTGGGAGGCAACCCACTGTTAGTTTTTTTTAAAATTTGGTTTTAATTTCATTTATTACTGATTTTTGCATTTATTTATTGCAGGTTTTTTTAAAAAAAGTGAACAGTAACGACGGCTGTAGCAAGGAAATCGGCGTAGACATCGATCGATACTGTAGCAAACAAATCGATCGACACTGTAGCAGAATCACAGTAGCAGAGTCACTGTTCATCCGAAAAAGAAAATTTACTATTATGGTTTTATCTATTACTAATTCTTAGTGTTTTATTATGTTAGGCAAAAGATAAAGATCCAAGGAAGATGAGTTTCACAAGAATCGACGATGGCTAGCTAGCATCGATCGATTGAGTATTATGAGTATCGATCGCCACTTAACTGTGTTGGCCGACACTCACATCAAAGTCAGGTATACCATTTTTCCTTGTTAAATTTAGTACTTATGATTTATTTTCCCACCAATCTTAGACTGTATAACATTGGAGACAGTGTTGTTTAAGTCTGTGGGAGGTTCTACTAATATTGTGTTTTAGTTAGCTATATATATATATATAAAGGGATCCAAGTAGACGATTGTCCATCATATCGACCGATGTGAGCATGTCGATATCGATCTACAAGACATAACTTGCGTGACCGATGGTAACCTATTTCCATCGATCAACACCTAATCCGGTCAGGTATATCGATTCTACTTGTTACTTTGTGTACTTATGATTTATATCCACAACATAACTCCGGCTGGATATACACTGGGACAGTGTATAATTTAAGTCTGGGGGATGTTTACTGATATTGGTTTATTGTGAATCTTATAAAATGTTTTTCAAAAGTTTTTATTGAGTCAAGAAGGGATAATGAACTTATTAGATTTATGCTTGTTATCTAACCACTCTTTAGCACCATTCTAGACTTACTGATTGCAGATAGTACTAAAGATACTAAAGTGGATCAACCTGTCAACTATCAACACTTGCTGAGATTGTTTGAAGGAACCAAAGCTGACCTCCAACACTAAACCTGACTCAATTGCTTGTCTTGGGGCTTGGTATACATGGGATCAAATTCTTCAGACAAGTCTGGAAGGTAAAGTCTTGTGTAGATTTATCACCTTCTCTCTCCATTTCGACCCTAGATATATAGGTAGAAAAAAACACGAAAAAAAGAGAAAAGAAAAAAAAAAAGAAAGAAAAAAAAAAAAAAAAATGGAGAAAAGAAAAAAATATAGGTTTCTAGTTAGGTGGAATCCGAACAGGTCTTGGTGGCTACAACCATTAAGGCTTGCTTCATAAGGATTCCAACAAAAAGAATTCGAACAAGACTTGGTGGCGGCAATCATCAAGGTTCGATTCATATAAATTCTTGGATATAGGTCAAAAAGAAGTGAACATGACTTGGTGGCAACCACCATTAAGTCTTGATTCATGGAAGCCTGTCAATTTTGGTCAATGATCCTGCAATGGAAGCAGACTTTGGAGAGAGAAATAAGTAGAGAGAATATAGGAACTAACTTTTACCTGCAGGTCCAGATACTTGTTTGAGAATCCTTGCATCTTGTGATCGATACTCCCAAGGTAAAGCCTACACTTTTATTTATGTTAAGAAATGAGGTTGGTAGAGGGGAATGTCAGACAAGATTTGCTAAGTTGTTGGCTAGGTGAATTTGGTTGCTAAACTAGGATATGGTATAATGTGCTTTTGTGATTAGGACTTTTAGATGTGGATTGCAATATTGTAGAGGTTATGATTCTAAGTTTTAAATCATGTGAGTCCCTGCTGTTTTCAAACCTCTTTCAGAGACGCTGTTGGTTTTGCTTGAGGACAAGCAAAAGGATAAGTCTGGGGGAGTTGATCGACCATGGATTTTACCCATTTTTAGCCATGGTCTATAGGTGTTTTTATATATATATTTACTACGATATAGAGTCTATTTAGAGTATTTACAGGTTCAGGTACGTTCTGGAGAAATATGGTGATTTTAGAGTATTTTGAGGTGCAGAACTGCACAGATGCGTCAGATGTTTAGCTATGGATGGAGACCTTCCCACCGTTGGAATGAGCCCATATTTTGACACGAGATAGAGATTTGAGTTAGCTTTCCAATGATACCGGTCTCAGGTCAATCGGCATCCTGTAGCAGAAGTTTTGCCCGTTTTACTGAAGATTGGTCAGTCTGCCTCGCGAGAGACGGCTGTCGAGAAGAAGAATGTATATCGATCGATGAGAAAGCCTTCATATCGATCGATATGGATGCCAGAATGCGGGCCGAGTATATTTTATGACCGCCTGAAGCCCATAAGCTATCACAAATTGCTTGAATGCCCTTTGACGACCAGAAACCCTATTTATGTTATTTCTAAGCCATTGTTGACGGCTACACGCTTTCTTTACTTCATTGTTCTATTGTTCTTAGTTAGGAGAGAAGGGAGGAACTCCTTCAGAGTCCTCCTGAAACTCCATTGGTTTTTATATCTATTTCTATTTCAGTTTTATATCTATTCATCTATGATTTCTGTGACAACTATCATGTCTGAATAGATCCACCTGTTAAGTTTAGGGTTCATATAGGTTATGAGGGATTAGCCCCAAATATAGAATTGCTAAGTTGTGATATTCATCATTTAAGATTGTTCATAATACTTGTTTAGGAGTAATTAACCTAAGCTTGATTATAGATTTATTATCTGACTTCTCTTCTCTGAGCTAAGATTGATAGATTCATTCGAGAGTTGGTCTAGAAACCCCAGTGAACTTATATTCAACCCGCGCAAAGCGCTTACTAGAAGCGTATCGATCGATTCTCCTATAGAGACATCGATCGATACGATGCAAAGCTTGTCGATCGATACGCCTAACCCGGCATCGATCGATGCTTTCCTAGAATCGACAACGAGAGTTGGAGTTCTTGGATCTAGTAATAGATAACCTGGAAATCGAGAGATGGTTGGTTATTCTAGTAGTTGAGTTCTATAATATTATGCTTTAGTCTCTATATCATTATAATCCTGATTACCTGAATAGAAACCCTAGATCTAGCAACCATCCTTCCATCAAACAACTCTCTGCCTTGTTGAATAATTGTCTTGTTCAACTTGTTTACTATTTTATTTACTGCTTTATTTATTTATTTACTGTCTTATAATCTATTAGCCTAGCTTAATCATATAACTATTAGATCTAGTGTGTGCCCTAGCTCCTTGTGGATTCGATCCCTAAGTACTACAGCTGAACCTCTTATTTGAGAGAGTAAAGTCACTCCTTAGGGTAATTTGAGTGATATCACCTGGCCAATGCATTATCTTTCTCTTTACGCAGCTGAGAGGTCAAGGTGTCTATCTCCACATTCTTTCCCCGAGATGGAAGAGCTGGGACATTGTCTGCATAAAAACAGCACAGTCAACAGCAGGAAGCAAGCTCTCAACAAAAAAAAAGAGAGCAGTACAATACCTGTAGAAGGTCACTCTGATGAGATTGCACGATCTCGCGAGAGTCTTCTTCTGGCAGAGATGCCAAATTCAACACGGTGACCAGACCACACGACGATGAAAACGCCCTGGAAACGGGTCCGGAGGCCTTAGATTTCTTCTTCGAGGAAGCAGGAGCTGAAGTAGTTGCACCCTTACGCTTTTTACTCCTGATGAACTGAACGTCATCATCATCCTCAGTAGGGGTAGCACGCTTGGGAGCCGCCCTCTTCGCTGATATTGCTGCAAAAGCCTTCTCAAAGTCTGCCAATGCTTCGTCGCCCTTAGATCCCAACATAATACCTGGAGAAGTAACATTGTTATCAACCTGAGACAATACGAAGAAGTTAAAAAGAAGGGGAATGGAGACTTACTCCAGATGCTGCAATGTCTCAACACTTCTTTACTCACCCGGAACGGAATCCGGCGCCGTTCGATGCGAAGCTTTAGAACCTGCTGAATCGTCTTCTTTCCTGGAGAGGAGCTTGGGCGAGAAGTATCTGCAAAAACAAAACAAAAATATCAGCGCCGAATCACTAAGACAGACCATGACGAGTCCTATAACCCACCAGCTACTCGCCAGACCGGATAAAAACCCGGAAGACACATAAAAGCAAACTTCTCAGTCCAACGACTCTCGAAGACTGGGTGCGCTTTCTCTCCCTCTTAGAGACTTCCTGGACTGGAGGATCCTTGAGACGGGGATGTAGATGAGACCTTCCCTCCCCACCGTTCAAGGGGGAGATGAAATAGGAGTGTAAAACCTCGGCAACACCGATAACAAGACCCTTTAAATCGCCTAGATTCTGCAAGGCTATTAAGGTCCTCCAGGAAGGAGGATTTAGCGGACCCGGGGAGATCCCCAGCGACTCCGATACCTTAGCTACCAGTGAGGGGACCCGATCCATGAAACCCGACTCAAAGAAGCCTTCATAAACGGGCACCTCATCGACGTCAAAATCCGAAACCCTATATATGGGGCCAGGGATTCGAATGACGACGTCGTCAGAAAGCTGGTAATTTTCTCTCCAGTTTGCAACCTCCGCCACTCCGATAATCGAAAGAGGACCCATAAGAGGAAGCCCCTCCACTTCAACAGCCGGCGGCACACCCTCGACGGTCGCATGCCCCAGATCCTCGCCTATTGAGGTCAGATCGAGGGAAAGATTTGAAGAATACATGGATTCTGCCTTTCATCTTTGACCTAACCCTAGCACCTAAGGATGAAGAATCTGGGGGAAGGTCTGATCTATTTTCCATCCTAGCCAAAGAAAGGGGATATAAGGAAAGAAACCTAGGAAAGAAAAGAAGAGAAGGAAAAGTGAAAAGTACCTGATGGAAGTGCAGGCTCAAGCTCGAAACAGTAGAAATCGCTGAGGATCTTCCAAGTGAGAGAAAAAAAGGAAAATGAGAGATCTGGTAGACGGCTGAAATGGAAAGAAAGGGTTGTAAACCCTAATCGAAGCCTCCATGCACCACAAACTTTGAGGCTCTATTACTTAACGACTTTCGTCCTGTCGGGTATCCAAAGATCAAAAGCGCGACCAGGCCTTGTTCCGGGCCCAAGGAGGCGTCCTGGAACTTGTAGTCCCGCTACCAATCTCGGTCCTGCACCATACTCCAGCCTCACCTCCCGTGGAAATCGTCCAGGCTCTGAAACTTCATCTAGACTCCAGAGTCAGAACAGAGAGCGCCAGACCCCGGTCTACTCTACGAGGGCCAGACCTCCCCCGGGTTCAAGATACGGTTCCGACCTAACAAAAAACGGTTAAGCAGAATTATTGGAGCGATGTCCTGCCTAAGGAATTCCTGTTGAGAATGAGCAACTGTGGTTGACTTGAGTGCACAGGTTATTCCCCGATTTCGATGTCGAAATCGGGAAATAAGGGGTAAAATGTTGGTGAAAAATACTCAGGTATTATATTTCTCCAGACCCCGGGCAGGACACCGGCCTCCAGGTCCGACCCCTGCATCGGTCCCTTCCCCGGGGAAAAATGGAAAACTTCCGATTGGGAGAACCTTCCATATTTCCGAATATGGAAGATTTCCACCTACTCCAAACCGACTCCCAGCAGTCTATGAATACTATATAAGGGGAACCTAAAATATAAAGCAAGGGATCGACTCTTCAAGACTTAGAGACTAGGGTTAGGCGGCTAGACCTAGGGTTCTTACTCGATCTGTTGTAGTTCCAACCCTATTATTCAATAAAACGTCTCTTCAAGTCTCTCTTCATCCAAATCTCTCAAACTCTCAACTAATCTCTCAAACAAACTCGCGAACCCCCGAATTCTCTAGCCTCATCCATCGTTCTGTGGTACTCACAAAGAACCTACACAAAAATCCCCTAACATCTTCAAGTCTTACTCCTTATAAATCTCATGAATTCTCTAGCTTATCCATCATTCCATAGTACTCACAAAGATCCTACACAAAAATCCCCTAACAGTTTGGCGCAAGAAAGAGGGGAGTAATCTAAACTACGTGACGATGGCGGTGGATGAGCACCACGAGTTACCGGAATCCACCCCAAGACAAGCCAAGCTTCAAATGCAGCTAGACAGCCTCCAAAGTTAAGTAACAGAGCTACACAGAGCTTGGGAAGACACCGCGGAGAACCCCGAGGTCCTCTTGGAAGTCCAGGGTCTGAAGAACAAGCCGGATTAACACTCCAAATGACTGGAGCAAAGCATGGAGAAGCTCAGTCAGCTCGAGGCCGAGAATATTTCTCTCCGAGATGAGAACCAAATCCTCAATACAGTTAGTAACAAGAAGCGACGTTTCTGAACTCGAGTCCGGTCAATGCCCACCTTGGAGACACCCAATTCCGAGGAAGGTTCGATTCACTCACAAGCGGCACTCAACGGGAATGAGGCAAACTGGGACGAGGCCAGGGGAAGCCGCAGCAAGGTCCTCCATGACCTCCCTCCTACCTGGAGCAGATGTTCTCCAAGAAGTTTGATGCCATCCAGTCTATGGTACAAAGACATCCAGGAGTGGCTTCCCCAATTCGGAAGAGCGGCCCTGACTCCTATGCAGATACTCCCTTCGCGGACAAAATTGCATTAATCGAGATGCCGAGAAAACTCTTTCCCCAACATCAAGATGTACAACGGCACGGGAGATCCAAACGACCACATTGCTCAGTACAATGATACCTTGCATATTTACATGTTTTAGCCTTCATATCTTGTGAATTTTGATCATGTAGATTAGGAATTAGGCATATTTAGGGTCCATATTGCATTCATAAGTCTATATAAGGTGTTGGAGTGTGCTATGGAGTGATTGGAGGTGTTTGTGAGCTTTGTGATCCAAATGGGGGTGAAGAATGGAGTTTGGCCATGCCTAGACAAGCCAAAACATGAACCAAAGAAGACCTGACCCGGGGTGATGGTCGCAGGTTACCTTACCCGCGCGGCCAAAGTGAGACTGGTCGAAGATGGGACGGACGCGGGTTGGACAGCACGGGATAGGCTACCCGTGCGGCCTGGCCTTGAAGCTGGACGAGGGTGGACGACACAGGATGAATGCACCGGGATGAGTTACCCGCGCAACCGGCAAAGCTTCGACGAGGCAGCACTTGACGCGGGTTGGACGCCTCCGGATCACCTACCCGCACGGCTTGGTTGAGGCTGGGTCGAGGAGGACTTCACGCGGGTCAAAGGCCGCAGGTAAGCCTAGCCGCGCGGGAAATACCTGGACATGACGAGATGGTCGACGTGGGTTGATCCACGCAGCTACGGCCTGATCTTCCAACCCGGGTCGTGTCCACCTCCTTGCTTCTTTTCTGTCAGAAACTCATAAACCTCTTTGGAGAAAGATTGATCTTTGAATCTATTTGCATCTTTTAATCTTGTGTTCTTGAGTGTTTATTGCTTTCTAATCATGTTTAAACTTGAATCATCCATGTTTTTTGGGTTAATCATGTCTACTAGTGAGGAGTCTACTTTTGGATTCATGAGTTAGGGAGATTAAGGGTGATTAAGTATATAGTAGGGTGTTTTAGTGTAGATCCTTCTTGATCCTTGCTTGTAGAGTGTTCATAATGCTATTTTGGAGTTGGCCTCTTCAAGATAGAGCTTTAGGCATTTCATGCCCGGAAGGTGTTTGATGAAATGCCTGAACCAATGTTGGGGTCAAAACCGGTCACGACGGAATCGATGCCCGAAACCTCTCGGAAAACCAACTCTCATTTAATCTTTGAAAACCAAACATTCCCAGAATAAGGTTGAAAGAATAAAAGACGGTTTTCCGCGAACACGAGTTAAAGAATATCAATAATTCATTCAGTCCGGATGAGGTCTCAAACAATAGCAAGTATGGATCAGACGGACAGAGGACTGGTCGGGCCGAGGCCACCTCGCCCGTGAGCGAGGACGAGCAGCACCGAGGCCACCTCGCCCGAGGGGGAGGACCGGCCGGGCCAAGGACGAGCCGCACCGAGGCCACCTCGCTCGTGGGAAAGGACCGGCCGGGCTGAGGCCACCTCGCCCGTGGGTGATATCTTTCATATTTACATGTTTTTAGCATCCATATCTCATGCATTTTGATCATATAAGTTAGGCATTAGGCATCTTTAGGTCCATTTTGCATTCATTTGTCCTTATCAGGTGTTGGAGTATGCTTTGGTGTGATTTGAGGTGTTTGGAAGCCTCATGGCCCAAAAAGAGGTGAAGAATCAAGTTTGGCCATGAAAAGAGAAGTCAATCCATGATCTGGTCAAGACAAAGATGAGCATGAACAGAGGCCTTAGAAATGTCCTTCTGTTGCTTAGATTTTGTGGGGACACAGAAAATTGAGTTAGCTTTCCAATGGAAGTTGTCTCAAGTCAATAGGAGCTGTATTGGAGGAGTTATGATCAGTTTACTAGAAGCACATCAAACTGGCCGGGAAGACTGGTCCGGGTACAGCAACCCGGTCGGAACGCTGGACGACCAGGCTGGGGAGGCAGGACTGGGTAGGCTTGTCCGGGATGAGCTACCCGGTTGGGAGAAGCTTGAGATGGACAAGGCAGGACCGGGTAGGCTGGTCCGTGATGGGCTACCCGGTCGGGACGGCTGGACGGCTGGACGGCCAGAACAAGGCTGGTCCGGGTTGGTTGGACCGGGTTGGGCCATTTGCTCAACCCCTGACCAAAAATCACCCTCTCTTCCTATTGGTTGAAGCCTAATTGATCCCAGGGACCTTTTAGTATTTTTCTATGATGTTTTTAGGACTTCTAAGCCTTGTATAAATACTCTTATATCTCCCAATTTGGGACTTGTCTCTTTTTCTCTCACAAACACATTTGGATCTTGAATAAAGTTTGGATCTTGGATCCTTTTTCTTCTTTTATTCTTGTGTTCTTGAGCATCTGTTTCTCTCTAATCATGGTTAACCTTGAATTCATCATGGGTTTAAGGGAAATCATGTCTATTAGAGAGTAGATCATCTTAGGGTTCATGGGCTTGGGAGACTAAGGGTGATTAGGTGTAGATCTAAGATGTTCTAGTGTAGATCTATCTTTTCCTTGCTTGATTGAATGTTCTTCTTGCTATTTTGGAGTTGGCCTCTTCAAAATAGAGCTATAGGCATTTTATGCCCGAAAGATGTTCTATGAAATGCCTGAACCAACTCATCAATGCTTTTAACATCCTTTACCTAAGGGATTAGTTGTTAAAGGTGTTAAAATAGCTAGTAGACTTGTTCTTAATGACTGCTTTCATATTATTCAACCTAAGGGATTAAATGCTTGAGATATGTTAGTGAATGAGCATTCATCTAGGGATAGAGCTTGCTTAGGATTGTGTCTAGGCTTAAGGTGTTAGATTGATTGAAAGTTTTCCATCTTAGAATGAAACTTGATCACCCAAGGTAAATTCCCTTGTCCCATGAGTCCTATTGCTTCAGATTGAAAGAGAGATCATTACTTAATTGCATTTTAGTTTAGTTTTAGTTCATTTCACTCCACTCTATTGATTTCACTTAGATTAAGCATATACTTTCATTCCCTTTGCATTGAAATCACCTAGGATTGGTTCGACAATCTTTTATACTACATCATTTGATTTGGACCCTTGAAAAGTCCTATCATCAAATTGGCGCCGTTGCCAAGTTCTAGTTTGATTTTGACATTGGGATTTAGTCACTTGCTTGAGACTAAGTCTTGTTACCTTTATCTAGTTACTAATTCCCTTTCAAGTGGTTGTTCTTTTGCAAGGTACATTCACAAGAGAGGAAGATCATGTCTCTTGACTTGGAATCAATGTTCAAGGCTCTTTTAGAGAGTCAAGAAAGAATGATATCTAGAAGCTCCACTTATTGTGACAGAGCTTATGAGCCAACCACCCAATTGGAGTACCAACCACATGGAAACCTTGGTCAAGAAAGCCAATATGGATATGGTGAGAGATACCAACCTTGGCTTTAGAGTATGAAGAACAAGAAATCAAATCCCCCCACGCCTCCAATGAAGAAAACATCACCAACATGCTTGAGAAGTTGTTGCAGAATCAAGAAAGAGGAAGGCTTGAGATACAAAGGCAAATGAGCTCTCTTTCCACCAAGGTAGATGCTCATGGCAAGACTCTTAGCTCAAGGATGGATGAAACTATAACACAGGTGGAGTCTATCAACAACAAACTCTCTCACATGATTGAAGATCAAGAAGAAAGCATCACTCCCCTTTACAACACAAACACTTGTGAAGAATGTTCCATGGATATGGAAGTTGATGTTGAAGAGGATGTTCAGCTCAAGGATGGATTTCAACAAGAAGCTGAAGACTCTATACATGAGCTTAAATTACTCATTGGATGCATGGTAGATGAGAATCTTGTGGTAAGATATGAAGACCAAGTTGAACAAACTACATTCATGGGTTATTCAACTTAGAGCAAGGATGAAGAAGTAAGCTTGGTTGGAAGAATCTTTGAAGATCTTTGTGATGATGGTTTGGTTGTTGAATGCATAGAGGAGATAAGAGAGATCTCATTGGTTATGGATGAGTTCTGAATCAAGGAGGAAACACATGTGAAGTTTACTTCCAAGGAAGGAACAAGGGGTGAAGAGACTATGTAGAATCACGTTGGGCGAGAAGCTTGGGCGAGAAGTATCTGCAAAAACAAAACAAAAATATCAGCGCCGGATCACTAAGGGAGACCATGACGAGTCCTATAACCCACCAGCTACTCGCCAGACCGGATAAAAACCCGGAAGACACATAAAAGCAAACTTCTCAGTCCAACGACTCTCGAAGACTGGGTGCGCTTTCTCTCCCTCTTAGGGACTTCCTGGACTGGAGGATCCTTGAGACGGGGATGTAGATGAGACCTTCCCTCCCCACCATTCAAGGGGAGATGAAATAGGAGTGTAAAACCTCGGCAACGCCGATAACAAGACCCTCTAAATCGCCTAGATTCTGCAAGGCTATTAAGATCCTCCGGGAAGGAGGATTTAGCGGACCCGGGGAGATCCCCAGCGACTCCGATACCTTAGCTACCAGTGAGGGGACCCGATCCCTGAAACCCGACTCAAAGAAGCCTTCATAAACGGGCACCTCGTCGACGTCAAAATCCGAAAGAGGACCCACAAGAGGAAGCCCCTCCACTTCAACAGCCGGCGTCACACCCTCGACAGTCGCATTCCCAGATCCTCGCCTATCGAGGTCAGATCGAGGGAAAGATTTGAAGAATCCATGGATTCTGAGTAGTCGACCTCAACTTTCATCTTTGACCTAACCCTAGCACCTAAGGATGAAGAATCTGGGGAAGGTCTGATCTATTTTCCATCCTAGCCGAAGAAACGGGATATAAGGAAAGAAACCTAGGAAAAAAAAGAAGAGAAGGAAAGGTGAAAAGTACCTGATGGAAGTGCAGGCTCAAGCTCGAAACAATAGAAATCACTGAGGATCTTCCAAGCGAGAGAAAAAAAAAGGAAAATGATGTTAGGGTCGAAAACGGTTATCTCGAAATCAAAGGCTAAGATCATTTCCTGTCTGCAAACTTTCCGCAAAAAGGATCAACAAAGGTTGGTTCGGAAAAGAACAGGCATGACCAAGGTCCTGGGCGCCGCTCGCCCGCACGGCGCTGAAGCCGGGTGCCGGCTCGCCCTTGCTAGCACCGGGCGCCGCACCCGCTGCTAGCACCGGCGCGGCCGCTCCCTCATGATGGTGCGGGCGCCGCTCGCCCGTGCTAGCACCGGCGCCGGCTCGCCGATGCTGGCACGGCGCTCGCCCTTGCTGGCACCGGCACCGCTCGGCCGTGCTGGCCCCGGCACCGGCGCCAGGCTTCGTCAGGCGCCGGCGCCAGCTCGCCGTGCTGGCCCTGTGCACCAGCTCGTCCAGGTCCGGCGCCAGCTCGCCCGTGCTGGCCTCGGCTGGCGCCAGCTCTTCCAGGTGCCAGCGCCAGCACGCCCGTGCTGGCCCCGGGCGCCGGGCGCCAGCTCGTCCGGGCGCCGGGCGCCAGCTCGTCCGGGCACCGGGCGCCAGCTCGTCCGTGCTGGTCCCGAGCGCCAGTACATCCAGTCTGTTCCCTGCCCGTCCGATTTAGATCGTAACTCGTGACTTCCGTGAAGTCATAGCACCTTAGCTACGGACCTAACGTTCCTCGATTTAACTCGATTGGAGTTATCCTCGAAGTGTTACAACTAGAGCTATGAAGATTATTTCCTCCGCGAAGTGTATCGTGTAAAACAAGGACGATCAACTCGAACATCGATTCTTTAGGCTATACAATTTATTTTGCGGAAAAGATAATCTTCCAAGAAATCGTACGAACGTCCGAGGGCTTGAAACTTGTCCACGGGCTCACTTACGATTTTGGAGATCCAAGCCCAGTAAGAGCTATGACGGTTTATCCTAACTTATTACAGTAGGATATATGTCAAGTTTCCGCAGATAAATGTCAATGTTCGAGGATAGCAACGAAGATCGAGGGAAAATGGAATATTTCCAAAAGAGATAAACTCAGGCCCAAAGGCGAAAGGTTAAACGAGCCACCGACCTAAAGTGACTATATAAGGAGGGTTGGGGCAGAAGGGAAGAGGATCCGAGATTGTAGACTTAGAGAACTCCTGCTTGCTTAGAGAACTTAGGACTTAGGTGGTTAGACTAGTACGGCAAGGCTTAGACGTCTTGACCGCCTCTTGTTCTGTTGTTTCGATAAGTTAGCATATTTCTACTCCTCTCGGAGAAATCTTGTACTCTTACTTTTAATAAAAACGCCTCTGAGTGACCATTCATCTTTTGTCTTACTATCTATCTTTTATCAATTCGAAAAGTGATTACGCAGAGAATTCGGACCTTCAAGGAAGATCGGGTTAACTCGGTCTTCCTCCATAATTGTTTATCGGAAATTGACGGTGTGAATTTCGGTTCCCACAGTTTGGCGCTAGAAGGAGGGGGGGACGAATTCTCTAACTCGAAAGTCACTAAGCAATAAAAGATATAGGATGTCCGCTCCAGGAGCCAGCGATGTTGTTTCTTTCAAGGATCAGGCAACGGCCGACCAGGCCAAACCCTACAACTATCTCCTTGTAATCGAACTAACAATCCAGGACATCGACGTAGCAAGAGTGTTAGCCGACACCGGATGCTCGGCCAACATTATCTACAAAAGTACCCTCAAGAGAATGGAGGTCGACCTGTGCTCCGTCACAGAAGAACCTAATCCAATATTCGGACTCTCGGGAGATGCTACTATGACTCTCGGCTCGATCAGCCTCTTTGTTAAAGCCGGGAGTGTCGCCAAAATCACGGAATTCTTAGTCGTCGACCGTCCAACATCGTATAACGCGATCATCGGTACTCTGTGTCTGAATTCCAAGCGAGCGATCCCCTCGACTTTCCATCTGTGTCTAAAGTTTCCAACCCCTCGCGGAATCGAAACTATACAAGGAAATCGCAGGATGACACAAGTATGTTTTGCCGCCGACCTGATAAGAAAAAACTCGGCAGTCGAAGCCTACCAAACAAGAAGGTAAAGACTACTCCCGTTGGGAATGCCCCAGAACAAGACTCGAACGTCTTCTAGCAATCTCAGAGGATCGAAGCCCTAGACGGGAAGCGCAAACCAACTTGCGAACCAGTGATCTCGGTCTGCATAGACGAATCGTTCCCGGAACGATGCGTTGAGATCGGAGCCAACCTCCGCGAACCTTTGAGAACGGAGCTCATAGCCTGTCTCAAAAAGAACCTCAGCACATTTGCTTGGGCCGCGGAGGATATGCCAGGAATCGTCATCGGCATAACTTGCCACGAGCTCAACATTGACCCAACCTACAAACCCGTCAAGCAAAAAAGACGGAAACTAGGACCAGAGCGTGCGACCGCGGTAAACGAGGAAGTTGAAAAACTCCTTAATGTAGGGTCAATAACGGAAGTCAGGTACCCAAACTGGCTCGCTAACCCAGTCGTGGTCAAGAAGAAAAACGGCAAATGGCGAGTCTGCGTCGACTTCACCGATCTCAACAAGGCCTGTCCGAAAGATTGCTTTCCACTCCCGCATATCGACCGACTTGTCGAAGCAACAGCAGGAAACAAACTTTTATCATTTATGGACGCCTTCTCCGGGTACAATCAAATTATGATAAACCCACACGATCGCGAGAAGACCGTATTCATCACTGACCGCGGGACGTATTGCTACAAAGTAATGCCCTTCGGCCTCAAGAACGTAGGCGCTACATACCAGCGACTCGTCAACCGAATATTTTCCGAACAGCTCGGAAAAACTATGGAGGTATACATCGATGACATGCCCGTAAAGTCCCTTGACGAACACGACCACGTTTCCCATTTGGAAGAGTGTTTCGCAAGGTTGAATTTGCACAAGATGACATTAAACCCGGCTAAATGTAGATTCGCCGTGGCATCGGGAGAATTTCTCGGCTACCTAGTCACATGTCGCGGGATCGAGGCTAATCCCAAACAGATAAACGCGTTAATAGAAATGGTCTCGCCCAAAACCAAAAGGGAAGTCCAAAGGCTGACAGGAAGAGTCGCCGCCTTAAACCGTTTTATCTCGCGCTTAACGGACAAATGCCTTCCTTTCTACGACACGTTAAATGGGAACAAGAAATTCGAGTGGACAGAGGAGTGCGAAAAAGCTTTCCAACAGCTAAAGCATTACCTGGCCACTCCTCCCGTCCTCGCAAAAACAGTGGAGGGAGAACCCTTGTTCCTGTATATCGCAGTATCCACGACAGCGGTAAGCAGCATTTTGATAAGAGAAGAACGCGGTGAGCAGAAACCGATCTTCTACATAAGCAAAACGTTGCTGGACGCCGAGACCCGGTATCCCCTGATGGAAAAGCTAGCATTTGCAGTCGTAACATCAGCAAGAAAACTCCGGCCGTATTTTCAGTCGCATACCATTGTGATCCTCACCACCTTCCCCTTGCGAACGATTTTGCACAGTCTGAGTCAGTCAGGAAGACTCGCGAAATGGGCAATCGAACTAAGTGAGTACGATGTAGACTACCGCCCAAGAACCTGCGTAAAGTCTCAAGTATTGGCAGACTTCTTGGTGGAACTGCCCATGGGAGATATGACAAACGCGGAACCAAACTCGACTTGGATCCTTCATGTCGACGGGTCATCGTCCAAACAAGGGTCTGGGATCAGAATCCGGCTCACGTCTCCGACTTGCGAAATCTTGGAACAGTCGTTCCGATTGGAGTTCCATGCGTCAAACAACGAGGCCGAATACGAGGCGCTCATTGCAGGCTTACGACTAGCCCAAGGCCTGAAAATCTGCAATATTCACGCTTACTGTGACTCTCAGTTAGTCCCAAATCAGTACAACGGGGAATACGAAGCAAGGGACGAAAGAATGGACACATATCTTAAACTCATCCAAGATCTCTCCCGAAACTTCGACCATTTCGCCCTCACTAGGATTCCTCGCTCAGAAAAACACTCAGGCGGATGCCTTGGCCGCACTCGCGTCAAGTTCAGATCCTGGGCTAAGTCGGGTAATTCCCGTCGAATTCATTGAACATCCAAGCATCGGACCACCGGTGATCGCTAACCTTATATGACCACAAATCGAAAACGCGGAGGAAATAGACGACCCACCGGTAAGAAAACGTGGATCAGTCGGAATACGGCTGCGACAGCCCTTGGCTGGAACCGATCCGAGCATACATAATCGACGGAACGCTTCCAGCCAAAAAATGGGCAGCCCGCAAAATCAAGACCCAGGCCTCACGGTACGTAACGGTAGAAGGAGAAATCTACAAATGGAGATTCTCCGGTCCACTCATGACCTGCGCCGAAGGGGAAAAAGCGAGAAGAGTAATGGAGGAGGTCCATTCCGGGTCATGCGGAAACCATTCCAGCGGAAGATCTCTCGCAGTCAAAATAAAACGCCACAGATATTACTGGCCAACTATGATCAAAGACTGCGAGAAGTTCGCTCGAAAGTGCGAAAAATGCCAAAGGCACGCACCGACGATCCATCAGCCCGCGGAAGTCCTCTCGTCCATCTCATCCCCGTATCCCTTTATGCGATGGTCCATGGACATCGTCGGGCCATTTCATAACTCGAAGCAGAAACAATTTCCTTTGGTCCTCACGGATTTCTTCTCAAAATGGGTGGAGGCAGATTCCTACGCAAGTATCAAAGACGTACAAGTCGAGAACTTCGTATGGAAGAACATAATCACCAGACACGGGGTCCCTTACGAAATCGTAACAGAAAATGGGTCTCAGTTCATCTCTACTCGGTTCGAGGCATTCTGCGAGAAGTGGAAAATACGACTTACTAAGTCAACTCCCAGATATCCGCAGTGCAACGGCCAGGCAGAAACCATCAACAAGACCGTCCTTGACAGACTAAAAAAGCGCCTAGACGCCAAAAAGGGGCGATGGGCAGAGGAGCTCGAAGGAGTTCTTTGGTCACATCGTACAACCCCGAGACGGGCTACAGGTGAAACCCCATTCGCCCTCGTTTACGGAACGGAATGCATGATCCCCGCCGAAGTAGAATTCCCCGGAGTACAGAGAAGATTCCTCCCCGAACGAGAAGATTTAAACGACGCTATGATGCTGGACAATCTCGATCTTATCAATGAACGCCGCGATCAGGTGCTATCCGAGATTGGCCAAGTCCGACCACAGTGGGCGAAGTTAGGAGTTTCCACGGCCTTGCCGGTTTCTACCGTCGGTTCGTCCAGGATTTCAGTACCATTGCAGCCCCACTTACTGAAGTGATCAAGAAGAATGTTGGTTTCAAGTGGGAACATGATCAGGAGGAAGCATTCCAAGTCTTAAAAGGGAAGTTAACTCATGCTCCTTTACTTGTTCTTCCTGATTTCTCTAAGACTTTTGAGATCGAGTGTGATGCTTCTGGTGTTGGTATTGGTGCTGTTTTGATGCAGGAAAGGAAGCCCATTGCTTACTTCAGTGAGAAGCTTGGTGGAGCCACGCTCAACTACCCCACTTACGACAAAGAGTTGTATGCTTTGGTGAGGGCTCTTCAGACGTGGCAGCACTATCTCTGGCCAAAGGAGTTTGTGATTCACACCGATCACCAGTCCTTGAAACACCTTAAGGGCCAGCAGAAGCTGAACAAAAGATATGCCCGTTTGGTCGAGTTCATTGAGACATTTCCTTACGTCATCAAGTACAAGCAAGGTAAGGAAAATGTAGTTGCTGATGCCTTTTCCCAAAGGTATGCACTTCTCTCAGCTCTTGAAACCAAGTTGCTCGGTTTTGAATTTATCAAAGATTTATATGCAACTGATCCGGATTTCAAAGAGATTTTCAAAAACAAAAAGTGTTCCAAAGCGGCTTATGGGAAGTATTAACAAGATTCTGGATTTTTATTCTTTGATAACCGCTTGTGTGTGCCCCAATGTTCTTTGAGGGAGTTGTTTCTCAGGGAAGCACATGGAGGAGGCCTTATGGGACATTTCGGAATCAAGAAGACACACTAGGTCGTACATGAGCATTTCTTTTGGCCGAGTTTGATGAAAGATGTGGAGTGGATCTGTGGCCGATGTGTGGTGTGCAAGAAAGACAAGTCTAAGGCACTGAACCAAGGTTTGTACTCGGCCCTACCCATTCCATCTCATCCTTGGGTTGATATTTCGATGGACTTTGTACTTGGATTTCTAGGTCTATATCTGGCCGAGATTCTATCTTTGTGGTTGTTGATAGGTTCTCTAAGATGGCTCATTTCATACCTTGTCATAAGACTGATGATGATGTGCATATTGCTGATTTATTCTTTAGAGAAATTGTTAGGTTGCACGGCATGCCTAAGACCATTGTTTCTGATCGTGATGCTAAGTTCCTTAGTTATTTCTGGAAAACTTTGTGGTCTAAGTTAGGAACGAGGTTGATGTTTTCCACCACTTGTCACCTACAGACCGATGGTCAAACTGAGGTTGTGAACCGGACCTTGTCCACTTTGCTTAGATCATTGATTAAGAAAAATCTGAGAACTTGGGAAGAATGTTTGCCTCATGTAGAATTTGCTTATAATCATTCTTTGCATTCTTCTACTAAGTTTCTCCATTTGAGGTTGTTTATGGTTTCAATCCCTTATCTCCACTTGATCTTTTGCCTTTGCCTTTGAGTGAAAGAGTTTGTACAGATGGCAAGAGGAAGGCTGACACCATTCAGAAGCTACATGAGACGGTTCGTGCAACATCTCAGCCAGAACCGAGGGCTTCACAAGAAGGGCAAACAAGAAAAGAACCAAAGTTGTCTTTGAGGTGGGCGATCTTGTTTGGGTTCATCTAAGGAAAGAACGGTTCCCTAATGAAGAAAGTCCAAACTCATGCCAATGGTCGATGGTCCCTTTCAGATCCTTAAGAAGATCCATGACAATGCCTATCAGCTTGATCTTCAAGGTAAGTATGACATCTCTTCGAGTTTTAATGTTTCTGATCTATCTCCTTTTCGTGCAGGTGATCCGGATTTGTGGACAAATCCTTTTGAAGAGGGAGGGAATGATGCACCTCAGGACGTGGACTAGTACATGACACAGGCCCAACATGGTGATCAGGACGACCACATCAGTTCAGCTGAGGTTCATCCATCCGGCCGTACCAGACAGACAAACCGAGCCGTGTACCGGATCGACCCGCGTGCACCCGGGAAGGACCTTAGGCTGGATCCACGACCAGATGACCAAACTGATCAACCCACACGCTTATTTCCCGTCCTACTCGTCATTCTAAGACCAACAGTCAAGCCAGAATCCACTTTGATCGAGAGGAACCCGATTCAGGTCACAGCCTATCTCTTTTGGCTCGTTTGGTTCGTACCGCGCACCCGGACGGACATGCTCTTGATCTGATAGACCAGTTTGATTCATTCATGGGATTTGATGACTCCAATCTATCTAAGGAAAGGATTCTTAAGCTCTCTGAAGATTTGGGTCAAGTGAAGTCTCCATCCGTTCATGAAGGTTCGACGATCACCCCCGCGGACAGCCCATCGTGTGTCCTTCTCCTTACTGCGATGGAACCGATCATCACGGACGCACCTAGACACTCCGAAGTATCTGGACCAGTCAACATCTGAGACCGTGCTTTGACCAGTCTTCCTTGCTTTCCACACTTTGACTAGATCTAGTCAAATTTATGTTTCCTATGCATTGTTTTCTGCACTTTTCTTTATTTCTCTTTGACTCAAAACTCTATAAATTGTAGTCCCATTTCTTTGCAACATAATCAACGAAATTTCTTCTTTTGTTTGAGTTTTACTCTCTGTTCTTTGTCAAGAACACTTTTAGTTTTCTTTGGTGTAGTTAGCTCAAGCGAAGCCTCATTCTAGTTGGACGGTGCGTCATATCCGGCAACTGAGCGAGTTTGCTTCCTTGTGGGACCTGTGAGTCATATCAGGCGACATTCAAGCACCAGGCAGTATCATTGGGTCATTCCAAACCCTTTGTGTCGTCATACAATCCATCAGTTCTTCGGGTTCATATCTCTTCATACCGATTAGTGATCAGATTTAGGGTGGATCAGCCTACCGCCCGTGAAGCGAGGACAGGCGGGCGAGGCAACCTACGCCCGATGAAGTCACGAAGAGGCGATCAGAACCACCTCACCCGTGGGCGAGGACCAGCCGGGCGAGACCACCTCGCCGTGGCGAGGGCGGAGTATGAGTTCATCTCTCCGTGTAAGGCGGGGCGGCGTCACAAGGCTGTCCGATCCTAAAGCAGGACTGTCCCGTCCCAAACCGTGCCTCCTCGTCGAAGTTCCCATGGCTTCGATCATCAGGTCTATGGACACAACACAAAGTCCGGCCCTAAGTGGCCCGGATCCGCTGAGGCCCAAATATGATTTTGAAACGAGGCTAAGCCCAAGGCTGGTATCACGGTCTGTTTATATTTTGCAGGAAAGGATAAATGTCAAGTTTCCAAAAGATAAATATGAAGTTCCGAGATAAATGTCAATTTCGAAGATAATCCGCGAGAGACCACGACGAAAAATGGAAAATCCGCCTCGCGACAAATCCGGCCCAAAGAGAGTAAACCGACCAGAAGGTAGTATATAAGAGAGCTTGAAGCGAGGGAGGAGAGCTTCGAGCAAACTTAGCATTTAGAGCAACTTAAGCATTTTTCCGTTTTTACTATCGAGATGCGACTCAACTAGGTTAGAACTTAGGTGGCTAGACTTGCGAACATACCGACAGCTCTCGTGGCTATGATCCGCCTGTTGTTCGCAACTCAAGCGCGGTTCGAAATAAGTTCTTTTGTTCTCTCTTTTACGATTTACTATTTCATATTTTCTACCATATTGATTGATTGTGTTGTATGGCAGATTACCAGGACCTTCAGGGAAGGCTAGGTTAACAGCTTTCCTCCGATTAACAAAACTTCGGCGGTGTGAATTCTGGTTCCCACGGTTTGGCTAGAAGGAGGGTATGGATCTATCTCTCGCAACCACACGCTTAGTGCGATATGAAAACCAACGCTGACAAAATCCATAAGCGCCGCAGCGGACTGCGTCGATGCCAATGATAAAACTCAAGCTGGAAGCATCAGCGGTGCGCTGCCGACACAGCGATACTAGACCAGATGAAGGAAATGTTCGCTTCCGCTCAGAAAAAGTCGAACAAACAAGGAAAACTCGTGGCCTCCCTCGCAAAACAGGTGGAAACCTTAGCGAAGGCCAAGAGCAAAGCCCCGCGGGATCAAAGAGCCCAGCGGTAGAAAGACTTCGATTTGAGACTCCGACAATCGAGCTACTGCAGGCGAAGAGTTCCTCGGGCCAAAACCCGATGAAACACTCCAGCCAGGTACACATCCAACTATGGAGAACCTTCCACCTCCCACTTGGGACAAAGAAGCGATGTCGAGCAGATCGACCTGACATAAAGACCAGTCTGACCACTCAGGGCGAGGCGTTGACATCCACCCACGAAGAGCGCGGCCAGTCAGCTCGGCGGGGGCGTCATTCGAAAAACCATGGCGGAGGAAGAAGTAAACCTCTACTGGGTAGAGCAGGAAGAGCTGGCGAGAATCAGGCTCGGATCCATCGCAACCAGCGCCGACAGGCTCGGAAGCGCCGCAAACCTGACGAGATCCATGATCTCGCGAGTATATCGCAAAATGCGGCAGAGGTAAAAGCGGTGAAATCACAAATCCACCACCTTGAAGCTGCGCCGGATCGATAGACTTCGAGGAAACGCATAAAACCCTGTTCACTGGCCGGATTACGGAGACCGACATCTCGGACGGGGAAGATCAAAATTCCCATCTACGGCGGCACCACCGACCCGAAGGCATCTGCAGTCTTTCCAGTTGCGATGGGATGCAAACTCAAGAGGCGAGCGAGGCGCTGGCTACTGCCTCCTCTTTGTCGAGAACCTCAAAGGAGCAGCTCAGTGGTTTCGTCTGAAACAGAACTCTCGGAAGTTTCCGCCAGCTCGCCGAGTTTCTCAAGCAATAGTCCATGTTCATGGACAGAGAAACCTCGGGCGTCGACCTATGGAGTCTGTCCCAAAGAGAAGGCAGACAGCTCAGCGAGTTCATGGCGGGTTCAAGCTAGTGATGGCAAAGTCACGGGATTAGCGACAAAGTGGCAATGATGCTCTGCGGGAAAACTCTACGGTACAGGTGAAGCTCCGGCAATGGATCTCCCTGAAAAAACCGAGAACAATCAGGGCGCCCTTCAAGGAAGCGGACTTCATCAACATGGAAGAGGAGATGAAGGTCCTCTCCCAAGTACAACCCGAAGGTGTCCGCCGTGGAAAAGCTCTAATAGCGACAAGTATGTCCATCACGAGGGAGAAGATGTCGAGGCGAGCACAACTATGCCATAAACTCGAACAAGGGAAAACCTCCGGGCACCTGGCCAAGGGAACCAGTTCAGGACAACTCCTACAGCTAGTTCCACCAGACCGAGGGCATTCCACGCGAACTGCAAAGTTCACCGAGCAAGGCTCGCCGAAACTCGCGGCAATTGTCAAAGGTCACGGGAATAAAGACCTCCTTTTGGAGTCGATCGCCCTCCCAGATCGGACAAGTTCTCGACAGCCGGCAAAACCAGTCCAGCGGAAGAAGGCAGGATGACCATGGAAACAATAGTACGTCGCTGGGTAAACATGATCATCGAGTCGCAGATTACCACGACTCAGTTTCATCGATCAAGGCCTACGGAAGAAAGGTGGAAAGCGAGTTCTAACTGACGACTTCGGTCCCGAGCGATGATGCTCAAATGATACGATAGTTTTCGAGGAGAAACCATCGAATCGATAAACCTCACTGCGACCAGCTGGTCATCGATTTGGTGGTCAAGACCTCAAGTAGGAAGAGTCCTCATCGACACAGGCAGCACGGTCAACGTCATTTTCTGCGACACTCCGGAGAATGAACATCGAACTTCGAGGAAGTCGTCCCCAGAACTAAAACCTTTGACTGGTTTCGGGCCAGCGTCAATGACCTTTGATGATCAAGCTTCCGGTCATGGTAAGGGAAATGCGAAAATCGTTGACTTGCCGTAGTCGATAACCGCCATCTATAATGTCATCATGGGAACCCCATGGATCAACGCAATGGCGGTACCGTCGACTTACCACCTTGCATTAAGTTCCCAACACCAAACGGAACAGCAGTAATCTGGGGATGCCAGAAACAGTCTGAAGCTCGCTTCTTGGCGAGCAAAAGCTCGACAAACTTCGGAACACTTCTGTGGTCAGCCCGAGTCAAGAAAACTCAGAGTATTCGAAGGCTCCACAAAAGGAATTTGGAATCACTCGACCAGGAAACGGCTCGGACAGAAATGCGATTCGGAGTCCATCACCCTACCAGCGAAAAAACCTGACTCACGAAGCGGCCGACTTAACTGAAGCCTCAGCGGCCGAAATAACGAAACGGCCCCATCCAGCGTAGGAGTGCCGCGACAACAATCAAAACTCACGAGATTGCTTGATCCTCGAATGAGGTACGTAGGCAGCTTGTCTTAGTTGACAAGTTCAGCTATCCCCTCACTAAAAGGGTGATCGTATACTCCTACACTCCCATATCCGAAATATTCATGCATGTACTCGATAGTTTGAATTTAATAAAAATTCCACAACGTCTCACGATTCACTGGGGGAAGCCATAACAATCTGAGATCGCCCAGAATAAGGGTTCGAAGAAACACGTATCCATCAAGCAGCGGATGATAACTAAAATGATAGTTCATAAGAACTAGCAAAACATATAGTACATCTTCTCTAAAGCGAAGATCGTAACCATCTCAAGGACATACCTTGAGGGCGAGGCGTCGTAAAATTCCTCAAAGGTATCATCGAACACACAGTCCTTCGACTTTCAAAAAATATATGCCGTCGATTGCCCCGACGGACAAACTAAAATGTTCTTTTGTTAAAAAAAAACTTCGTGTCAAACCTTCCGTAAAATGTAAAGGTCCTCTGCATCCATCGGGGATACCATAGCTATATACAAAATCAAAATTTTGGTCAGCACTCCAGGCGGTCTGGAAGTGCTAGTTCTTTCCACACAAGTTATTATAAGCGGCGCCAGTCGCGGACTTTGAATCGGAAGAGCCGGGTAGAAATGGCCAGGCAAAGCGAAAGCGATTAGTCGTCGCACAGCCTCGAGCCGAAAGTAAACCTAGGTCTTGCCTATGCCCAGTCCTACTGGCCGTTAACATCTCAAGGCATGATATCAAAACTGATACGAGATCGTAAAACATGTCTCATCGTCCACATCCAGCGCTCCACGAAACTTGAAACTCGCGTTCCGAATACCCTCGTCCTTATAAGAGCAAGCGAACAGCGACAAACTAAGTTAAGATGCGAAGTGACTACTGTATCTTTCCCTCAAACACTTGACAGAAGTATAAACTAAACATGCGGGATGATAAAAATATTGCGTCATATATATAAAAGCCGCCGGCGGCCGGGATTCAAAGCCACCAATGGCCAGCCCCACAAATAAAGTCAAATGGCCCGTAAGGCCATGGCGCGCTAATATAGCGGCCACCGGCTAAAAACTCAACAATACAGATAAAGATAGGAAATCTATCGATGATCCTCAAAGGTCAAGGTCGAGATACCTGACATCAAGCATAAAGCGAGCTCACGGGCTGATCGACCTCTCCTCCTCGTCCATGGCACCAACTTCGCCTCGCTGTGTCCTCGAAACCACAATAGGATCCCGAGTGCCCGGATCCTCCCTCCGACCGGAGGAACCATCGACTCAGCATGGGCACACCTTCCATAAGGCCAGACATCTCGGCTACCGGAGAGAGAGTCGAATCCTGCGATTTCAAAGGGTACCAGCGAGCGCGACACTCGGAAGTCCCGGAATCATGAGCATCCTTGAAACTCTTGAACTCAGCTCGAACAGCGAGGCCCTCTTGCTTAGCTCAGCAGCAACCGCTTTCCTCCCTCTCCTCTCCGCTGGAGGCTTCGGCATGGGACTCAGCACGCTACGATCTTTTCCGCAACTTCATTACGGAGGCGGACCAATTTCCTCTCGATCTCCCCGGCTTTGAAATCACGAAAGACGCCTCCTGAAACCTCCATCAAGCGCGTTGAAAACCGCATTCCCAAAGACCAGAGATCAATTCACGGAAACCGCAAGCGAGCTTGATGAACAAGGATTATCGGGGAACCAAACCTCGTTGATTAGTCGAGAACCTTCGCGATCACTCTTACTCTCGGCCTTAGTCCAGCGAGCGGAAGTGAACCACGAGAAGGATAGGAAAGAAAGTCGGTCAAAAGGAGCCTGCATAGTCGCTTCCATCACCAGGCGAACACGGAGTCCATCCGGTGGCGGAAGGTCCTCGACCACGAAATTCCCTATCATCAGCCAGTTCCTCATCTTCGGAGGCCTCTCCCGTGAATAGGACGGCGTCGGGATTTTCGCCGTCATCGTCTGGCAGCCTAAGGATCGTCTGATTCCTCACGATCGATGAAGCGCCACCGGCGTCGCGGATCTGTCGAGGTGAAGGTGTTTGAAAGAAAGGACCGTTGCGGAGAAGATCGGCTTAGCGTACAGATCCCTAGGGTCACGGAGAGAATGCTGTTCACTGCAAAGTAAAAAAGGTGTCGGATGATTCCGAATGCAGTAAAACCAAATTTCCAAATATGGTACTGTGGCGGAAGTTCCATTAGCTATGAAACAAAGGAGACAGCTTTCTTCGGAAGCACCATTAATTCGGCGTGAAGAAACGCTTGAACCATCCCTTCACATGAGAGACATGTCCCGGATTATCGACATGTGTTTCTTGGGAGCCAAGCGAGTGCAGTGGTCGTCGAGGTCTTCCGTGCGAGCACAATCGCCGAAGTCTCGGGGCTGAGGTCCATTCGAGCTCGTAACTCAAGATCAACACGCGAGGGTGTTGCGCCCGCAACGTTCAGCTGAATGATCGACAGCCGAAGCGGTCGATCTTGTGACGATAGCCTCGGGGATGGGAACCACAAGCGACAGCGTGTCGAAAGCTTAGCATGAAAATCCCTCGGAGGATCATCCGCACTCTCCGGAGGCAGGAATCTGGAACATCACCTCCTTGAACTCTGAAGAACTCCGAGAGTTTTAAGATACGGGAGAGGTTCTGCCGAAAGGTTAGCATTGGGCTGCGTCGCGGAGCCTGATAGGGTAAAGACTTCGGATGAGGTAGCCTGCTGCCAAAGCCTCCAAAGCCTCTTTCTCTTCTTGCTCAGCGAATTCCTCTTTGGGAACAATCTCCTCTTGGCGAGGATTGTCGAAGGCGATTGAAGTCTGTTTCTGGAGGATCTCCTCCTTGAAGTCATCTCAAACACAAAAGTAAAGGGAGAGTATGAAGAAGTTTTCACTTTGAAGATTTTTTCTAATGGAGTAAAATGAGCAAAACTTACTCCACCCATATATAACAAGAAAAAGTTACTATTCATTCTGAACTTTCGTAGCGATTCCGTCTAACTCTACCTAGATAAGTCATACCGTGAGCTGGGACTAACACTCAGGTCACGGATCCTAGCTAGCTGGGGGCTAGCTGGGTCAAAACGGTCACGCAGGTCGATGCCCGAAAGCTCTCGGAAAACCAACTCTCGTTTAATCTTTGAAAACCAAACATTCCTGGAATAAGTTTGAAAGAATAAAAGGAGGTTTTCGCAAACCGCGTTAAATAATATCGAGAATTCATTCAGTCGGATGAGGTCTCAAACAAAGCAAGTATGGATTGGACGGACAGACCACCTGGCCCGTGGAAGCGAGCACGAGGCCACCTGCCGCGGGCCGAAGACGAGCCACCTGAGGCCACCTACGCCCGTGGCGAGCCCGGCATGGCGAGGCCACCTTGCCCGTGGTCGAGGATGAGCGCACCAAGACCACCTGTGGGTGAGGCGGGCGGAGCAGGCCACCTGGCCGTGGGTAGGGCGAGC
Organism: Brassica nigra; assembly: GCA_016432835.1. NCBI lineage: Eukaryota > Viridiplantae > Streptophyta > Magnoliopsida > Brassicales > Brassicaceae > Brassica > Brassica nigra. Next base: position 34,598,726 of record CM028246.1, read on the forward strand.
GCTCCGAGTCACATTGCCCGTGGGCGAGGACCGGCCGGGGCGAGGCCACCGGCGTAGGAGGAAAGCACGAGGCCGCCTGCGCCCGTTAGGGAGGACCGCCGGGCGAGGATACCTGCGCCGTGGGCGAGGATACCTCGCCGTGGGCGAGATACCTCGCCGTGGGCGAGGCGTAACGAGGCCACCTCTCCCATGGGCGAGGACCGGCCGGGCCGACGCCACTTCGCCCATGGGCGGGCGAAGCGTGCAGGCCACCTTGCCGTGGGCGAGGACGGCGAAGCGAGGCCACCTCACCCGTGGGCGAGGACGGGTCGCGCCGAGGTCATCTCGCCTGTGGGCGAGGACGGCTCGTGCCAAGCCCGTCCCGTCCTAAAGCAAGGACTGTCCCATCCCGAAACCGTGCCTCCTCGTCCAAGTTCCCATAGCTCGATAGGTCTATGGACACAACACTCATGTTCCATCTCACTCGGGATTATCGAAGAAGGATTTCGGTAAAATTTATGAAAGATTCAAACCGTCGAGATGGGTTTTCACTAATCGTATACGAAGAACGTGGTCAGCTTGCAGACCGGACGTCCTAACTATACGAAGAGCAAGAATCCATCCGAAACGACCAACGTCAAAGCCGAGAGCGATCTCTTAGGAGAAATCGTAGAAAAAATGTCTAAAGTCCGAAAACGGCCCTAAGTGGCCCGGATCACGGCTAGACGTTCCACTTACGATTTTGAAACGAGACTAAGCCCAAGGCTGGTATCACGGTCTGTTTTTGTTTTGCAGAAAATGATAAATGTCAAGTTTCCAAAAGATAAATATGAAGTTCCAAAGATAAATGTCAAGTTTCCGAAGATAATCACGAGAGACGACGAAAAATGGAAAAGTCCGCCTCGCGACAAATCCAGCCCAAAGAGAGTAAACCGACCTAGAAGGGAGTATATAAGGAGAGCTTGAGGCGAGGAGGAGAGGAGAGCTTTCTGAGAGAAAACTTAGCATTTAGAGCAACTTAAGCATTTTTCCTTTTTTACTATCGAGCTGCGACTCAACTAGGTTAGAACTTAGGTGGCTAGACTAGCGAACATACCGACAGCTCTCATGGCCTAGGATCCTGCCTGTTGTTCACGCTCAAACGTGAATTCGGAAATAAGATATTTTTGTTCTCTCTTTTACGATTTACTATTTCTTATTTCTACCATATTGATTGTGTTGTGTGTGCCCAGCAGATAACCGGGACCTTCAGGGAAGGCTAGGTTAACTTGGCTTTCCTCCGATTAACAAAACTCGACGGTGTGAATTTCGGTTCCCACAACCAACTCTCCAAGGCTTTTAACATTCTTTACCAAAGAGATTTGTTGTTAAAGGTGTTAGGATAGCTAATAGACTTGTTGTTAATGATTGCTGTAATAATATTCAACCAAAGGGAGTTGATGCTTGACTTATTTTAGCAAATGAACATTCATCTAGGGATAGAGCTTGTTTAGGATTGTGTCTAGGCTTAAGGTTGATAGATTAATTGAAAAGCTGCCCCCTCTAGATTGAAACTTGATCACCCAAAGTCAATTCCCTTATCCCATGAGTTCTCTCATCTCACTTGAAAGAAAGCGTAATCTTTTATTGCATTTCTAGCTTAGTTCTTAGTTCAAAATCATCTCACTTAATGGTTGCATTTAGCTTAAGCATTGTATTATTTTCCCTTTGCATTACAATCACTTAGGATTGGTTCGACAATCTCTTATACTACAACATTTGATTTGGACCCTTGAAAAGTCTGAACATCAAATTGGCGCCGTTGCCAAGTTCTAAGTTGATTTTGACATTGGGATTTAGTCACTTGCTTGAGACTAAAAGATTTTTCTTTTATTGTGTTATTGATTCTCCTTCTTCCTCTCCCTTTTCATTTCAGGTGTATGATCTTGAGAAGCAGAGGTGCATCAAACCTGCTTCCCACTATTGAAGATATTGCTGCACTTGAGAGAGAGAGATAGCAAGAAAGAGAAGAGAAGAAGAGCAACAAGCTCACTTGCAGAGTGATATACCATGAATTTGATCCGATTTTATCCATGGTATATAAGTGTTTTAGAATATATTATATGTTTGTTGGAGTCTATTAAGATTATTTACAGGTTCATGGACGTTTCAGAGGAAAGTGGTGATTTTGGTGTCTTTTGGAGCCTTTTGAGTGTAGAGCTGCACAAATCCATCATATGTTTAGCTATGGATGGAGACCTTCTTACGGTGCGATTGAGCTGATATTTTTTCAAAAGATATATCTTTGAGTTAGATTTCCAATGCCACCGGTTTTAGGTCAATCCAACAGTTAGATCGGAAGTTATGCCCGTTTTACTGAAGAGTGGTCAGTCTGCCTCGCGAGAGGAAGTTGTCGAGAAGAGGAATGCATATCGATCGATGCAGCACACTACATATCGATCGATATTGATGTCAGAATATGGGCGGAGCATATTTTATGACCAATTGAAAATATGCTCTTGGACACCCAGAAACCCTATTATGTGATTTCTAAGCCATTGTTGACGGCTACGCTTTCTATTATTCTATCCTATTGTTTTCTCTTAGTGTTTGGAGAGAAGATAAATTCTACTTCAGAGATTGATTGGAACTCCATTGGTTTTATCATTGATTTCCATTCTATAATTATTCAGACTATGATTTCTATCAATTCTTCCATGTCTGAGTAATTCTCTTGTGAGGTTTAGGGATTTCATGAGCTTAATGTCAAACTGATAATCAATTAGGATTGCTAGGTTATCTATAGATCTCTACACCAGGGTGATTAGTAATACTAGGATCTGGAGTTGTTAGAAAAGCACGACAGTGTGACTAATTGCTTGAACCTAGAATCATAGGACAATTGAGAGGCACGAAAGTACCATCAATTAACAGAACCCGAGCTCTGCTGGATTAGATTACCTAGGTGCACACGATAGTTGGTCTAGGAATCTAGTTGAACATAATCGATTAGGTCGTTAATGCTTGTCTGAGGTAGTATCGATCGACACTCAGGCCATAGCATCAATCGATGCTCACTCCTTGTTCGTGTGCGACAGCCGGGACAATGACTTAGGAATCTGATTAGTCATTGCATATGAAAGATGGATTACTTGCTTATTAAAATCGAGTTCTAGAATTTAACAATAAACCTTTAGCATCCTTGAATTGTAGTTTTGAATCTCTTGATTGATAAATCCCTAGATCAAGCTATTTCTCCTTATTGTTAACAACTCTCTGCCAAGCTGAACAATTGTCTTGTTCATCTTGTTTACTGCTTTAGTTACTTATTTATTTACTGGCTTATAATCAATTACCCTAGCTAAACCATATAACTGTCAGATCTAGTGTGTGCTTTAGCTCCCTGTGGACTCGATCCCTAAGTGCTACAACTCGACCTCTAATTTGAGAGAGTATAAATCACTCCTTAGGTAATTTGAATGATATCAAATTTGGCGCCGTTGCCGGGGAGCTTCGATAGCCATTAGACTTGATTAATAGGTTTAGTCTAGGTTTTATTTACTGTTTTAAGTTACTTACGAATTTTTTTTCTTGTTTTTCAGGTAGATGACAGTCAGTACCAGAAGCATCAAGAAGGAATTTCTTTTCTTATCAGACCCAGCACGTGTGGAACGCTTGATCTGCTGAGAGAAACGTGCTACATCGATCGACACCACTACTAGTGCATTGACCGATTCTGATCAACAACCGCCTACCGAGTTTCAAAAACCATCGATTGACAATCGCTCATCCACATCGACCGACACTCGCTCATCCACATCGACTGATACTTCTCAGTACCCGTCGACTGACATCGTCCACCCGACGTCGACCGATACCGCACATCTCGCATCGATCGATACTGAGCTGCGAGACATGGTTGCGCCATTGATTCTCATGCAGGAAGATAATGGAGACCTGCATGACCCTGAAAGTTATATGTGTAATGCAGTAGGTCAGAAGATAGATGGACAGGGTGCTGCAATCCTTGATCCATCTGCTGTCACTAAGGTTGCTAAGGTTCTTTGACAAAGAACAATGACAGAATTGATAATGCCTAGTCAGTTCTATACCAATAGGCGTGCGATTCAACCTCATGAAATCCAGGGATTTGAAATCCGACCCACCTACTTCTCTCATGTGGGTCAGCACCCATATTGTGGTCTTCCTCATGAAAATCCCATGGACAATATTGAGACACTAGAAGATTTGATGTGTGTGATATTTTGCAGATTTACATGTTTTTAGCATTCATATCTTATGCATTTTGATCATATAGGTTAGGAATTAGGCATCTTTAGGCTCATATTGCATTCATAAGTCTTTCTGAGGTGTTGGAGTGTACTTTGGAGTTATTGGAGGTGTTTGGGAGTATTGTTATAAAAAAGAGTGAAAGATGAACATGGACGGAAGCCTTAGAGAAGTTTTCTGTTTCTAAGATTTTGTGGAGGCACAGAAAATTGAGTTAGCTTTCCAATTGAAGTGGTTTGAAGTCATTTGGAGCTATATTGGAGGAGTTATGATCGAATTATTAAAGGCATGTCAACATACCCGGGGTGAAGTACCCGGGTTGAGCACCCCGCTCGGGAATGGACGAGGCTGGACACACCCAAGCTGATGTACCGGGGTAAGCCACCCGCACGGCCTGATGGATGGTGAAGCTCGGACGATACGCGGCCTGGCACACCTGGGGTAAGCTACCCTCACGGGACGAGGCCACAGATCAACACGAGACACGCGGGTCGGCATACGCAAGTTGGACGAGCTGCTCCTTACACGGGTATCGGCCAGCTTCTTCCTTCTTGCTGGATTCTGATTGGTTGAAGACTTAATGACCTCAAGGGATTTTTAGACTTTTCTCCTTTATGCTTTTAAGGCTCTCTAAGCCTCATATAAATATTTTTGTAATCTCCTTTGTGAGATCTAACTTCTTTTCTCTTAAGAACACATTTTGATCTTGAAGAAAGTTTGGATCTTGGATCCTTTTTCATCTTATTATCTTTGTGTTTATTGGATTATCTTGCTCACTATCATGTTTAGCCTTGAATCATCCATGGTTTTAGGGTTATCCATGTCTATTACTGATTAGATCTATCTAGGGTTCATGGGCTTGCGAGACTAAGGGTGATTAGGTGTAGATATAAGATGTTTTAGTGTAAATCCTACTTGATCCTTGCTTGTAGAGTGTTCATATTGCTATTTTGGGGTTGGCCTCTTCAAAATAGAGCTATAGGCATTTCATTCCCGGAAGGTGTTTTTAACATCCATTACCTAAGAGATTAGTTGTTCAAGGTGTTAAGATAGCTAATAGACTTGTTCTTATTGATTGCTTTCATATTATTCAACCTAAATGATTAGATGATTGAGATATGTTAGTGAATGAGCATTCATCTAGGGATAGAGCTTGCTTAGGATTGTGTCTAGGCTTAAGGATGCTAGATTGATTGAAAGTTTTCCATCTTAGATTGAAACATGATAACCCAAGGTCAATTCCCTTGTCCCATGAGTCCCCTTGCCTCATATTGAAAGAAAGTTCACTCCTTTATTGCATTTTTAGTATTATCTTAGTTCATAATCATCTTCACTCAATAGTTGCACTTAGATTAAGCATAGACTTGCGTTCCATTTGCATTATAATCACTTAGAATTGATTCGACAATCTTACTATACTACAACATTTGGTTAAGGAGCCTTGAAAACTAACATCAAATTGGCAGCGTTGCCAAGTTCTAAGTTGATTTTGACATTGGGATTTAGTCACTTGCTTGAGACTAAATCATTTTTCCTTTTTTGTGTTATTTCTTCTCCTTGTTCTTCTCCCTTTGCATTTCAGGTGTATGATAACAACAAGCAGAGGTGCATCAAACTTGATTCCCACTGTTGAAGAAATTGATGCACTTGAGAGGGAGATAGCAAGAAAGAGAAGAGAAAAAGAGCAACAGGCTCACTTGCAAAGGTTGGGTTTGATATGGAGAATCAGCCTCAAGATGGTGATGCCCTAGGGGGAAATGATCCAAGATCTGACAACATAAGACCACAACGCCGACCACAACATCCACATCGCCAAGCTAGAGTTGGGACCTATGATCAACCTCACATCCATGGTCATAGGAGAGGAATCAGGCTGTGGGAACCAAAACTCGCACTGTCAATTTTCGTATAAATAAGGAAAGTAGGAAAACCTTAATTTCCCTGAGGTCCCGGATCTCTGCGGAGTCAACGACAACTAACAAAATAAATGCGGAAAATATGAAAAGATAACAAAACAAATTTAGAGAAAACAGTAGATCTTATTCGCGTAAGAGCATTGCGATCATTACAAGAGATTATAAAAGTTTTGGCCGCAAAAGCTGTCAGCGAGTTACCTAGTTCTAGCGACCCAAAACCTTAAACCTTGTTGAGTCGCAGCTCAATAGCAAAAGACGAAAAAGATACAAAAAAGGTTTTTGATTGATTTCGGACTGAACCTTATTAAAGGCTGCCTACGTACCCCTTTCGAGGATCAAGTCGAACGTAGTTCAATTGATAGAGCTGGACAGAAGATCGAACTGCCTAGGCGAGTTGTTCTAGTAGTCGTGTGCCAGTCATAGAAACCGAACTTGTCGAGAATAAAGCCTAAAGTTTCTAAGTGCAGAGAATTCTGAGTCTAGAAGAGTCTCCTTGTGCTTCTCGTCTTGAACTCCTTATATACTCTCCTCTAGGTCCGTTTACACTTTCCCTTACTGCCCTTAAGCCGTCATAGCCAAAAAATGGAGATATTCCATTTTCCCGATCTTCGTGATTATCCGCGGAAACTTTCCATTTATCCGCGGAATTTGATGTTTATCTCACCAAGCATAACCGTCATAGCGTTTATGGGTTTTAAGAAATCGTAAGTGGGCCTCGAATCAAGTTTTAGGACTCTTTGGACCGTCTTTTGATTCGGGACGTTTATTACGGTTTCTTCGATAAAGATAATTTCCGCGGTTTTTATCGTAAAACCAGACCAAGGATTCAATTTGATTGGAAATCAAGAAATGGTTAAGCGTGGTTTGCGGAAGGTTGTAATGAGGACAGTCGAGAGTTCATTGTTTTACATCGTATTGTCATTTCGGAAGATGTTTGATGCTACGGAAGGACCGTGACGCATGCATGTTTGGTCGCTATAGTGACCGAGCCTGTGTTTGGGCTCGGTCATATAAAACGAAAAGATACAAAAGGTTTTGATTGATTTCGGACTGAACCTTATTAAAGGCTGCCTACGTACCCCTTTCGAGGATCAACTCGAACGTAGTTCAATTGATAGAGCTGGACAAGAGATCGAACTTCCTAGGCGAGTTGTTCTAGTAATCGTGTGCCAGTCATAAAAATCGAACTTGTCGAGAATAAAGCCTAAAGTTTCTAAGTGCAGAGAATTCTGAGTATAGAAGAGTCTCCTTGTGCTTCTCGTCTTGAACTCCTTATATACTCTCCTCTAGGTCCGTTTACGCTTTCCCTTACTGCCCTTAAGCCGTCATAGCCAAAAAATGGAGATATTCCATTTTCCCGATCTTCGTGATTATTCTCGGAAACTTTCCATTTATCTGCGGAATTTGATGTTTGTCTCACCAAGCATAACCGTCATAGCATTTATGGGTTTTAAGAAATCGTAAGTGGGCCTCGAATCAAGTTTTAGGACTCTTTGGACAGTCTTTTGATTCGGGATGTTTATTACGGTTTCTTCGATAAAGATAATTTCCGCGGTTTTTATCGTAAAACCAGACCAAGGATTCAATTTGATTGGAAATCAAGAAATGGTTAAGCCGTGGTTTGCGGAAGGTTGTAATGAGGACAGTCGAGAGTTCATAGTTTTACATCGTATTATCATTTTGGAAGATCTCGGATACTACGGAAGGACCGTGACGCATGCATGTTTGGTCGCTATAGTGACCGAGCCTGTGTTTGGGCTCGGTCGCTATAGCGACCAGCTATCTTTCGAGCTTCGGTCGCTATAGCGACCGAGCCTGTGCTCGAGCTCGGTCGCTATAGCGACCGAGCCGGGCATGCCGTTGGCTGCTTTGCGATGATCGAGCCGAGCCTTCGCCGTTGTTGATCTTTCATTTTTTTGAGCGATCGAGTTTTTAACGAAGACACGATTTGGTCGTAGAGTTCCTCGCAAGGATTCGATTTTTACGATTTCTTTCGTAAAGAAATCAAAGATATATATTTTTATTGAACGTTTCGATACTAACTTTGTCGTGACAGTTTTCGACCCCAACAACGATCGTCGAGTAGAAAAGTTACGATGTCCACTCGACCATCGTCGAGTGGATTGATGCTCGAACCATTGGAGTTTGTTTTGACGCTGCGGACAAATCTTTTCAATAATTTTATCGTAAAAATTAGTTTAAGTAATTTTTACGAGAATTATCTTTTTCGAGAAATATTTTCGAACGTTAATTTCGTCGTGACCGTTTTTGACCCTAACAGTTAGCCCCCCAGCCCGTTAGAACCGTTGATCATAGATGTGAGGTTCTAGCGTGCGATAAGACAAGCCAGGCAAGTTAGGCGGAATTAATGGTTGAAAATGTCCGTTGAAAGTTGTACGTTCACTCTAAGAAGAGTGGAATCTTAATTATAAGATTGAGGCTGCGCTTGATGAAAGCTGCCTACGTACCCTTTGTCAAAAGGGATCAAGCCATTCGTAGTTCGTCTTGGAGTTAAGACTCTTATGACTTGTTTTCCAGTGAGTCCTTTACGGTCTAGTTGTATGTCATGTAGAGATTATGAGGCATGTTGCTGCTGATGGCATTTTATACTAGACCTTTGGCCAAGTGTGGTTGTATTTATGTTTTCGGGACTGAAAGCGTGTCGCTTCGAATCCCAGCCGCTTTGCGACTTCCTTTTTTTTAATTAATTGTGTTTCGCGTTTTAAGAGCATGTTTGTATTCGTATGAATGAAGAGGGAAGAGTATGAGTTGTCATCTCATATCTAACTCTTTGTAGATCATTATATTTGCTGTTCGTTTCAGATGAGAATGTACGCGAAAATTTTGCTTTCCGGAACTTTATGAACGTTAGAATACAAGCGAAGAGACATATTTTGGGATCTCGTATCTTTCGATATCATGCCTAGAGATGTTAGAGACCAGTGTGCTGGGTTTAGGGCAAGACCTAGGCTTACTTCTGGTTTAGGGGTGCGATGACTAATTGACTACGTATCCGTTACAGTTTCAACCTGATTCCATACCGATTTAAAGTCCGCGACAGGTTCTCGGCTTATCGACTTGTTTGGTTGGAATCGAGCATCTCTCCAAGGACAATTTCTAAGTCTCCTGGAAGTGCTGACCAAAATTTTGGATTTCTTTTATAGTGCTATTACCCTTGTGTCGGGTGTATGAGAGCTATCTCTACGAGATGGCTAAGTCATTTAGGACCGTTAAGAGTTAGTTGTGATCAGCAACAAACTTATTGGTAGATATTACCGTTTTGAATCTTTGCGAAGGATCGTGTTTCAAGAGGGTGTTAGTGCGTATGATTGTTTGGTCCTCCAAGGTAGTGTTTTTATCGAGGATGGTATTTTTTCGAAAAATGTTTCTTCAAGCGTTTGCGACGTCTCGCAATGCTGAAGTTTGGTTTTTCTTTCGTATGCAGCGTTTAGTGCTCAAATTGTTGGGCTTGATGATGTTATGCAGTGTTGCGAGGGTTAAGTCTTAACCCTAAGTTTGGAGAAACATTTTGGTTTAGCTGCGGATGTTGGCAGTCAAATCTGTTGTTCCGGTTTGGATATTATGTTTATAGAGGAGTTAGGACCAAGGGGTGGGACACCCCCGATCATAGTTGACCGGAAATGACACAGTCGATGTTCTTTGATGGTCGACCCGAGGTTCTCAGAATATATCCGATCGCCTTAAACCAACAACCAAAGAACACAGACACTCTATCGGATATCACTTTAGGCTTTTCAACCCGATAAAGCAATATTCGATAGTTAGTTCATCGGACAAGGACTAATATCATATGAGAACTCGTAATTTATAAACATCTTTTATACATTATTTATTTACTTTTAACATCTTACAAAGCGTTATAGTTTTATCCTACGGCATATCGCCCAACAACGCTTTAAGTAAATATACATCAAAAGTTACGTTGCAAGGGCAACAAAATACTACCGCTGGTTGGCCGTTCCTTCCGTCCAAAGTAGTGATCTCCCAACTAGTGGTTACCTGCACACACAACAATGAGTCATGAGCAACTAATTTACTCAGTGAATCTAGAATCACAACACAATCAATATTAAACAAAACAAATGTCAAATGCATAAACGAGATTGTGCAAGTACTAGTACTATACATTAGTATATCAATCATCATTGTGAATTCTTATTTTTAAATGTAACTTCCACAATTCCCGCCCGTCATCGTACTCATATAATACAATATATATGCTGGACCCGAGAAACAACTAAGGCTAATAGAGTCTAGCGAGTTAGCACTACCATCATCCTCGAACGTCCTTATGAACATTGGGACTGCATCGTCATGCAGTACACGGTCTCCAGGGTGCTACCCCATCATCGTGTCTTCATGACCTTGCTCCATTCGCAGGACCAAGTCACGGTAATGCGGAAACTTTAGGGATAGTGAATAATAAGAAAACTTCACAAGATTTTACTTCCATGATTATTCCAAAATTAATCCATAAACTAACCCTTAATAAATCATAATTAATCATTAATTAATTCAATATTAATCTTTAATTAATCTAAGATTAATCCTTGATCAATCCAAGATTACTCCATAATTAATTCATAAATAATCTTAAATTAATCCTTAATTAATCCATAATTATTTCATAATTAAACTATAATTAATCCATAATTATTTCATAATTAAAGTTAGTACTTGAGAACAAGTACTAAGATTAGGATCAACCTCAATTAATAGTTTGATCATAACTTTAAGTTTGTGTTTACATTAAGTGAACACCACAAGGTTGTTAAGGATTCAAAGACTTTACTACATAACTAAAATAATTTAGTTCATTCAATCATACACTCATATGTGATCTATCATCACATCCATCTAGACTCACCTAGAGATTAGTCTTGAAACTGACTTGAATAAGACTGAGTTGTACTAGCAAACACCACGCCTTAGCTGATAAAAACATAGCAAGGTACTAAGTTCAGACAAATTTTATTCAGGACAGGATCAGTTCAGTTCAGCTTAGGTCTTAGACAGTTCACATCAGTTAGCTAGCGGTTTACAGAAAATTAATTGAAACCGAAACTAACAAACTGAATCATATAATCACTTATACAAGTGATCCGACCATCACCCTAGCTAAACATGAACTGGTTCTGCTCAGACTGACTGAGACAAAAAGATGAAGCTTACTCAAAATCTAAACCGTTGGATGAACTCAGATAGTTCTCCTCTCCAAGGTAAGCTTGCGGCAGAACTGATCAACAAGAAAGATAAAGGTCTGATCATGATCTGAACTCAACTTGGTCTAGGGTTTTATTTAAAAATCTCACCTTCTGATCTTATTAACAGAAACAAAGTGATCAAGTATTGAAGATCAAATCACCAGTAATTTTTTCTTGATTTAATTTTCTGAATTTTCTCTCTGTTTTTCTCTTCTTCTTTCTCAGTTTTCTCTGAAACTTCTCTGGACTTTTCTGAGGTTTCAGAACGTGGTAAGCAGGTGAAAAAGAGACTTAAGTACTTCTGATGGTATTTAGATGAGTGTCCAACTGAGGAACCAAAGCAAGAGGCAGTGGAGACAGCTGGCAACCTGCTTAATCATCTGCAGCACACTGTCCTTTCCTTCCCATGAAGCAGTCTCCAGCCAATCATAATTAATCAAGAATAAAGGAAGCAAGAACACAGGCAGCTTGTGAATTGCATGTGCCTTTTACTACAGAAGCAAGCAAGCAGGAAGGTGCAAGGCATGTGACTTAATACTGAGCAAGCAGGCTGGTGAAGGACATAACTCAGTTCAAAAATTATTTAGGAAGCTGGCCAGTAATTTTAAATAATTTTTCAACTAGTTTTTCTTTTCCCTTAGCTCGGAAAAGTCTTGTCCACCTTAATAAAAATTCGACCAAATATTTAAGACTCGACCAAAACTATCAAGAGAAGGTCTTTCGACCACAAGATAGTCTCATCGAGACATTAATTTACCGCGTCGATTTTTATTTTTAATTCTGATGGAATAAACTCGGAATAGATTTTCAGAATTTTCTTAACCAAAATTCTATCAACTTGTGAGGTTTATTACACTCTTCCCCTCTCAAAAGAATTCGTCCCCGAATTCTCAAAACATAGCTGTGGACATTTTACTGGACGACTGAGGTATCTAAGAAGAGTTCTGGATAATCTGCTCTGAACTTAATTTCATCCTCCCATGTGACAACAACTCTCTGGCGCTTGCCCCAAAATACTTGAACTTGCGAAATTTCTCGGTTCTTCAATTTCTTGATACGACGCTCGCCTATCCGTAAAGGACCTTGAGGATAGGTGAGGTTAGATTGCAAGTTCTCTGGTCTCTGCGGCTCGACCATATTTGGATCTGGTATATGCTTACATAACATTGATACATGAAATACCGGATGCATAAGCATATCGGGTGGAAGTTCTAGTCTATAGGCTACTTCTCCAACTCTAGAAACAATCTGGTACGGACCAATGTAGCGGGTTGCTAACTTTCCAATTTTTCCGAATCGATCCTTTCCTTTCCTTGCAGCGACTTTCAAGACTAAATCATTTACTGCAAAAATGACTTCTCTTCTACCACGGTCGGCATACTTCTTCTGACGGTCTTGGGCCTTCTTCATATTTGCTTGAATTATTTGTAATTTATCAGCAGCCTCATCTACTATTTCTGGACCAAGAATTCTTCTCTCACCAACTTCTGCCCAACATACTGGCGTTCTGCAAGGTCGACCATACAGTGCTTCATACGGTGACATACCAATACTGGAGTGGTAGCTATTGTTGTAGGAGAATTCTATCAGCGGCAAAACTTATCCCATGGACCATTCCAATCGAGGACACATAACCTTAACAGATCTTCTAGAGTTCTGATGGTTCTTTCGGTCTGGCCATCGGTTTCGATGAAACGCAGTGCTCATATGAAAATCAGTTCCCAAGGCTTGTTGAAAGGCTCGCCAAAATTCAGATGTAAAGCGCGGGTCTCGATCTGATACTATATTTGCTGGTACCCCATGAAGCTTTACTATTTCTTCCAAATACAGCTCTGCTAACGTCTCAACTTTGTCTGTAAGTTTCATCGGTAGGAAATGAACAGATTTGGTAAGACGATCGACAATCACCCAAACTGCATCATTCCCGGCCGGGTGCTCGAGGTAAACCAGAAATAAAGTCCATCGCCACTGCATCCCATTTCCATTCAGGGATAGGTAAGCTTTGGAGTAAGCCTCCTGGAACTTGATTTTCAGCCATTGTCCGTTGGCAATTCTGACACTGAGAAACCCATACGGCAACATCTCTCTTTATCCCTGGCCAGTGGCAATATCTTTTGATATCTCTATACATTTTTGTACTTCCGGGGTGAATCCTTAAGAGAGAATGGTGTGCAGTTCTTAGAATCTCCTCTCTAAGTCCTTCTCCTTTTGGAACAGTTACTCGACCATTGAGTAACAAGGTTCCATCACTTGCAACTTGATATCCACCAAAATTTCCTTCATTTACCTGCTCTCTCGTATCTTCTTCAGGTTCACATCTCTCATTTGACATTCTCGGATACGAGCAAGTAAACCAGCTTGGCTTACTGCTTGTAGTCCTAGAGGTTCTCCCTCTTCTCCTTCTAGAGCAGCCAAACTAATCATCTTGAATTCTGCTTCAAGGTTCTGAAGTTCCTTTTCGATATCCACATCAACTTTCCTTCTGCTCAGAGCATCAGCAACAACATTTGCTTTTCCTGGATGATATAGGATCTGCATGTCATAGTCGGCTACAAACTCCATCCATCGTCTTTGCCTTAGGTTCAAATCAGGTTGAGTGAAAAGATACTTAAGGCTTTTATGGCCGGTGAACACTTGAATCTTCTCGCCATACAAATATGATCGCCAAATCCGAAGGGAAAATACTACTGCTGCCATCTCTAAGTCGTGCGTCGGATAGTTTACTTCATGCTTTCTTAGTTGCCTTGATGCATAGGCGATTACCTTATCGTCCTGCATCAGTACACAACCTAAACCAACATGAGATGCATCTGTATACGGTGTATGTTTGGCTAGGCTTAGGCAAGGCTAAGATAGGTGCAGATGTTAAAGCTTCTTTCAACCTATCGAAAGCTTCTTCAGTTTCTCCACTCCACTCATAAGAAACACTTTTACCGGTCAGACGAGTCAGAGGCTTTGATATACTTGCAAACCCTTGAAGAAACTTTCGATAATAGCCGGCCAATCCGAGAAAACTCCTAATATCGGTTACAGAAGTCGGACGAGGCCATTCCTTAATAGCAGTTATCTTCTCTGGATCAACGGAAACTCCTTGTTCTGATACTCGATGTCCTAAGAATCCAACTTCCCTTTTCCAGAAACGACACTTACTAAGTTTAGCAAAAAGCTTTTGCTCTTGTAGACGTTCAAGAACTTGTCTTAGATGCTTCCCGTGTTCTTCGCGCCGGGAATATATGAGGATGTCATCAATGAATATGATAACAAAATCGTCCAGGTAATCCCGAAAAACTTCATTCATCAGGGCATAAATGCAGCTGGGGCATTGGTAAGACCAAAAGGCATTACTACAAACACAAAGTGTCCATAGCGGGTTCTAAAGGCAGTCTTCATGATGTCGTTTTCAGAGATCGGAATTTGATGATAACCCGAAGCTAAATCAATCTTCGAAAACCAACTTGCGCCTTGCAACTGATCTAACAACTCATCGATTCTTGGGAGTGGGTACTTGTCTTTGATGGTCATGTTGTTGATTCCACGATAATCAATACATAACCGCATGCTTCCGTCTTTCTTCTTTACAAATAGCACGGGTGCGCCCCATGGTGATGAACTAGGACGTATGAAACCCTTGTCTAATAAATCTGCTAACTGCTGTTTCAACTCAGCGAGTTCTTCTGGTGCCATTCGGTATGGTGCTTTTGCTATTGCAGCAGATCCGGGTTCTAAGGTTATACTAAAGGGGTTACTCCTAGACGGCGGCAATCCCTCTAATGCTTTAAATACGTCTTTATATTCTCTAGCTACTGGGATGTCTTCTAAGTTCTGCTCTTTCTCGTCTTCTACAGGTCCAGAAATTAAGGTGACGAGGTACACTTCTTCACCCTTCTCCAAAATGTTTTTGACTCTTAAGGCTGATACTAACGATGCTCCAACACTCGGTACTATACCGTGGAAAGCTAAAGATGGTAGGGTATCTCTCTCAAAAATAATCTTCCCTCGACCACAATCAAGGTGAGCTCGGTAGCTAGACAGCCAATCCATTCCTAGTATTACCTCGTATCGCTCTAACGGGAGAACTAACAGATGAGCCGGGAAAACCATTTCTTGAATAATGATTGGAACTCTTAGGATACAGCCTTCAGTTTCAAGAACTTGATCTCCGGGAGTTAGAACAGGAATGGTTAAATCCACTTTAGTGAATCCATCAAATCTGGATGCTACTTCGGGAGCTACAAAACTATGTGTTGCTCCCGAATCGAACAGGATATGGGCGGGTACTCTGCCTACAAGTAAAGTCCCCTCCAATACAGCTCCAAATGACTCGAAACCACTTTCATTGGAAAGCTAACTCAATTTTCTGTGTTTCCACAAAATCTTAGCAACATAAGACATCCCCAATGCCTTCGTCCATGCTCACCTTTGTATTGATCAGATCATTGATTGACATCTCTTTTTATGGCCAAACTTGATTCTTCACCACTTTTTGGGCCATAAGGCTTCCAAAAACCTCAAATCACACCAGAGCATACTCCAACACCTGATAAGGACAAATGAATGCAAAATGGACCTAAAGATGCCTAATGCCTAACTTATATGATCAAAATGCATGAGATATAGATGCTAAAAACATGTAAATATGTAAGATATCAAAAGGCTAACCGGAAGAGTCGCGGCCTTAAACCGTTTTATCTCACGCTCAACGGACAAGTGCCTTCCTTTCTACGACACATTGAAAGGAAACAAGAAATTTGAATGGTCGGAGGAATGAGAAAAAGCTTTCCAACAGCTAAAGCGTTACTTTGCCACTCCTCCCGTCCTCACGAAACCAGTAGAGGGAGAACCTTTGTTCCTGTACATCGCAGTCTCCGCAACAGCGGTAAGCGGCGTTTTGATTAGAAGCCAAAAAGGGGCGATGGGCAGAAGAGCTCGAAGGAGTCCTTTGGTCACATCGTACGACCCCGAGACGGGCTACGGGTGAAACCCCATTCGCCCTCGTTTATGGAACGGAATGTATGATCCTCGTGGAAGTAGAATTTCCCGGAGTACGGATAAGATTCCTCCCCGAGCGAGAAGACGTCAACAGCGCATTGCTGCTGGACGAGCTCGATCTCATCAACAAACGACGAGACCAAGCGCTCATACGAATCCAGAATTACCAGCACGCTGCCGCTAAGTACTATAACTCGAACGTTCGCCACCGCAGGTTCAAAGAAGGCGATCTGGTTCTGCGGAAAGTTTTCCAAAACACGGCCGAACGCAACGCTGGAAAACTGGGAGCAAACTGGGAAGGACCATACAAAGTAATAAAGGTGGTCCGACCCAGATCGTATCAAATCGCGAACATGCAAGATGTCAAGATCCCAAGAACCTGGAACGCGACGCATCTTAAGAAATACTACCACTAATCGCAACATGGACTTTAAAGAACAACGAGATGGCTTAATCCCCGGAAAAAGGGTACGTAGACAGCTCCGCAAGCGAGTTCAGCTATCCCTCCACCTCAAAAAGGGGGGAGGGAGTGGGTACGTATACTCCTATACTCCCATAAAATTTCAAATGAAAACAACATTTTCGAAACTTTCCACCAATAAATCTGGTAATCCGGTATTCACCTAACAAAAGCCCGAAAAAAAAATGCGGCATGAAAAAATCTACTTCTGACACTGCGAGACGTCGCAGCATGCTCGAAGTTACGATTTTCCCGTCCATAGAAATGACATTCTCGTTCTTGGAACAGGTTCAGTACACCTATATCGGTAAAATGCCTTTAAATAGCATCATTTATTTGTTGCTGATCACAACAAACGAATCCTAACGTCTTAAACATACATTAGCCGCCCTTGAAAGGACAGGCTCTCTTACATCCGACAAGGATACCATAGCGCGCTATACAAGAAAATCCAAAATTTTTGTCAGCACCTCCAAACAGGCTTTGGAAGTAGCTCGATTCGTGCCAAGACAAGTCATATAAGCCGATAACACTTCGCGGACTTTATATCGGTACGAATCAGGTAGAAATCGCAAACAGGCAAAACGAGAGCCGACTTGTCATTGCATAGCCTCAGTCCGAGAGTAAACCTAGGTCTTGCCCTAAACCCAGTCTTTCTGGATCTTGACATCTCAAAGGCATAATATCAGCACCTGATATGAGATCCCAAAACTTGTCTCTTCACTGAAGTCTGATCGTTTTCACGAACCTTCGCGTAAAACAAAAACCACACGCACTCAAAAAATGATAGATACGGTGATCATCAGGGGGCAAGGAGTGAGACGACAACTCATTTCCTCGCCCTTTAACTTCGAGAAATCCGAAGTTCTCTTAATTTATAATAACCGAAAAAAAGTTTAATAGATTGAGCCTGCCATCTTACAAAAATCCCTAAGAAGGGCAGGGATTCAAAGCCACCCACGGCCAGTCCCGAAACATACAAACCACTGCCTTTTAAACAGGCCAAAATAAAATGAAAATCCTCGAAAGGATCATAAACCTAGGTACTCTTCGGAGCACCGCCTTCATCCTCAACCTCAACAGAATCTGGAACCATGTCATCATCCTCCGTTCCAACTTCACCCCTCTCGGTCCCATCATCCTCGACCACCGGATCTTATCCCTCGGGTTCTCCCAAACACGACGTAAGTCGGACTGGAGCTGAGAGATGACCGAGGCGGAGTCTCCCTCGGAAATTTCAAGCTCCCCCATGCGAGATAGTAGCCGAGCCTCTTCGGAGTCTAAAGTCTTAGCCCTTTCGCCTTTAAGCAGTCGGATCTCGCTCAGGCTTCCATCAACGTTCGCTAGGGCCAAGTCTCTCTCGTGAACCGACAAGAGGGAACCAAACAGAGCAGCCATCCTCGCTAGACGAGCACGGAAATCATTGCTTGAGACGACGGCCTCAGACTCTTCTCGTTTTTTAATTTTGCGCTGGAGACGATGAACTTCGGAGACCTTCTTCTTTTTCTCCTTCTTCAACTTGAACAAAGCACTCGCCGACTTCCCAAGATCCCGCTCCAGATCGCTGACCTAAGCTTCCAATCGAGAAACCTCACCAGTATGAGCTTCCTCGATGGATTTCAACGCATCCTCTACCTCTTCTTCGCTTCCCATGATTCGGCTAGGTCCTTAGTCAAGCGTTCTATCTCTGAGCTGCAGTCGCCGAGCATCCGTCAATCAGCGACACAAACTGCATACAAGCAAAAAAAAAAGAGAAAAATCATCAGAAAAGACGAGAGACTAAGTATTATATGCCGAATGTTCAAGAAAAACCTTGGCTCGATGGTGTTTGAGAAACCCTGAAGGTTCCCCTTCCGCGCCTTTGGTGCACCTCCTCTTCTTGGCAGCCTCGGTCGTGGCACCACCCGTCTTGCGACTTTTGGGCAGGGGAGGGACACTAGCTGCGGGAAGCCCTAGAACGATCTCCTTCATGTCCAGAGGGGGAGGCATCAGCTCCGTCGCTTTTTCTTCTTTCGTAACAGGGGCCGGAGTGGTAGAAGAACCGGAAGGTTAAGCTGAGACCTCCGGCACCATCGCAAGAGCTGCATCCGCCCCAACAAAGGGCGCGGAATGGTCGGGAGATTTCTTTCCCTCAGCCGAGGAAGACATTGCGGAAGAAGAAAGGACAGCCGGCGACTCGGCATGGTTCCGAGTCACTTCCTTCTCGGCACTGCGTCTAGACGGTCTCTCTTTGAATGAAAGAAACCCGGCAACGAAGGTTGGAGTGGCTTCATGCATGGCCGGAGTCGGAAGTGCCAAGTTGGCCTCACCCATCTCAACGTCGGAGTTCTTCTTTTCGCTTGGGGAGGAAGACATTCTTGATAGGTAGTTTGAAGAGAAGAGAATGTGAGGGAAAGAGATGTGTGAAGAATGAGGAGGGGTGAGTTGCTACTTATAAGGATATGAGGGTGACGTGGATTTCCGCAATAAATATTCTTAACCAAAGATTTCAATTTTTAATTTACATCACTCGCTCGCAAAATCGTCTCCGAGTCTTACGGGCTGGGGGGCTAACTGTTGGGGTCAAAAACGATTATCTCGAAATCAACTGCTAAGATTATTTATTATTCACGGATTTTCCGCAAAACATTCACTGAAAGAAAGATCAGAAGTGGACGAACGAGCGAATCCCGCACAAAAGCCACTCGCCCGGCGAGCTCAACCATCATGCGGGTCAGCTCACGGCGAGCTCAATCCGGCGTGGGTGTACTCGCCGGCGAGCTCAACCATCACGCGGGGCAGCTCACCGGCGAGCTCAAGCATGACGTGGGTGTGCTCGCCCGGCGAGCACAACCATCACGCGGGTCTGCTTGCCGGTGAGCTCAACCACGGCGTGGGTGTACTCGTCCAGCGAGCTCAACCACAGCGTGGGTCAGCTCGCCGGCGAGGTCAGCCGTCACGCGAGTTAGCTCTCCCGGCGAGCTCGACATGATCTCGGCCTGTCCGATTTACTTCGACTCCTGTATCTTCCGTATAGCTGTGATATCCGACCTTCGGGACCACATACTTCTCATTTCGTTTCGATTAAAGTTATTCTCAAAGTTTTATGACTAAAACCGAGAAATAGTATAAACGCCAAAAGGCCTAAGAACGGTCCGCAAGGATCTAAACTGGTCTAGAAGCCCATCTACGCTCTTAGAAGGGATTCGAGCTCATAAAAATTATGACGATTTGTCCTAACTCGCGGAAATACGATAAATGCTAAGTTTCCAAAGATAAATGTCAAGACTCGAAGATAACTATCAAGATCAACGAAAAAAGGAATATTCCTAAAAGAGATAAACTTGGGCCCGAAGGCAAAGGAATAAACGGGCTACCGACCTAAAGCAACTATATAAGGAGAGCTGGAGCAGAAGAAAAAGGATCCGAGATTTTTGACTTAGAGAACTCGTGCTAGCTTAGAGAACGTAGGACTTAGGTGGTTAGACTAGCACGGAAAGGCTTAGGACGTCTTGGCCGCCTCATGTTCTGTTGTTCCGATAGTTAGCATATCTCTACTCCTCTCGGAGAAATCTTGTACTCATACTATTCAATTAATAAAAAGCCTTTGAGCGACTATCTATTTTCTTCTTGCTGTCTATCTTCTTATTCTTCTAAAGTGATTACGCAGAGAGTTTGGACCTTCAAGGAAGATCGGGTTCACTCGATTTTCCTCCATATTTATTCATTAAAATCGACGGTGTGAATTCCGGTTCTCACAGTATACTTGGCTTACATTGCTTCCATTTAAAGATAGGGTGTTAGAAGCTTTTATGAAATTCCAAGCATATGTATCTAATCAATACAATGCTTCTGTGAAGGTACTGAGATCAGACAATGGAGGTGAACACATCAGTAATGCTTTCAAGAGTCATCTAGCCAAGCATGGAATTGTGCATCAGACTAGCTGCCCATATACACCACAACAGAATGGTGTGGCTGAGAGAAAGAACAGGCACCTTGATGGAGGTTGCTAGATCGATGATGTTTCATACAAATGTCCCAAAACGTTTTTGGAGTGATGCTGTTCAGACTGCCTGCTATCTCATCAACCGGGTTCCAACCAAGATATTAAAGAATTTATCACCATTTTGTGAGAAAATGAAGAACACTGATGAAGAATAAGTAAGTGGAACAGAGAAAGTGAATGATGGGAGATTAAGACAGAGAGAGGGTAAGTGAATGTTTGGTGTTAAGTAAACAAGGCTGAGTGAGAAGTAGTAAGTATGAGTAAGAATGGTGAGAAACTAAGCATCAGAGAGTAAAGGATGCATTAAATCGTGGGTGAACAGAGTGAGAGAGTTTATGAGAGTTCTTGAGAGTATGAGAGAAAGAATAAGAGAAATTGTGAAGTGAGGGATTTCTCTCCTAAGTTTATTATTCTTGCCTACAGCCTCCTTATATAGACATTACAAGAATTCAAATAAAAGAATAAACAATGGTTTTCTGGACAAGGTGAAAAGGACAGCACACCAACAGCTCTTTCTCTTAAAAGAACATGTGACTTTTATTCTATTTAAATCCCCACTTGTCTAGCAACTTCTCCAACGGCCAGAAGCCTTATTTGACTTCAAATCTGCTTCTGAATTTGAATCTGGACGTGATTCCCAAGACAGTACGGACAGACTTCATCTTCAAGTATCAGAACTCTTCTCTTCTTCTTGTCTCTTTATTTCATTTCAACATTCTTCTCTTGATCTTATCTAATGAACTCCTAGGATGCTTCTCTGGATGGAACTTGATAGATCCTTGCACAAACGAGTCAAGGCTCAAGTTTATCAAGGCTTGTGGATCGATTGGTGACACAAGAGGCTGCGGAAAGGCTTCTTGATACTCCTAGGCTTAGATCGGATATGACACACCTCAATAAAGCCCTTTGGTGTTGGATATAACACACCAACATACTGGATATTACACACCAGACACTCTCTCACGATAAGCAAGGGAGAAAGAAAACACAAAGGTTTGAAGAAAAGACTTGATTGATTCTTAGGGTTGCGGCTACATCACTATATATAGGCTGAGACTTGTACATGCAAAAGCTCATTAAAGGAACACGCTCCTTGTGTTTCAAATTACAAAAGAAAATAACAAAACCATAGTCTAATTATAACATAAGATAGAAATGCATCCGAGATGCACCCATGATGCATCACCTAGGAGATATGTAAGTGAACTTGATACCTCGTTAAAAACCTTGATTAGAAAACCCAGTGGAACAAAACAAATCAAGGGAAAAAGAGTATACCAAGCCACTTTCCTAGATGATGATCAGCTTGATGGTAAGATCACATGAAGGGTGATAAGTGTGTCTTGGCGGATCAAGCTTCTACCAAGACAGTCTTCTTGCTTCTTAGAGGTCTTGAGTATGTTTCCAACAGCTTCATTGAGTCTTATTGTTCTTGCATGAGTCATGGGACCTTTGGGAATGGCTAAGACATCATCTTCTTCAGCTGATTTATCTTTAAGCTCTCCATCTCCACCAACTAGCTTGAACTCTCCATCTTTATCATCTTGCTGGTCCATGATCATATCATCCCCTCCCTTGTGGGAACCGAAATTCACACCGTCGAGTTTTAGTTGATCAGAGGAAAACCAAGTAAACCTAGTTTCCCCTGAAGGTCCTGGTTATCTGCTGGGCCACACACAACACGATCAATATGACAAAAATAGCAAAGTAGTAAATCGTAAAAGAAAAGATAGCAAAAAGATCTTATTTCCGAATCCGCGTTTGAGCGTGAACAACAGGTGAGAGCCTCGGCTACAAGAGCTATCAGAAAGTTCGCTAGTCTAGCAACCCAAGTTTTAACCTAGTTGAGTCGCAGCTCGGTAGTAAAAACGGAAAAATGCCTAAATTTCTATAAGTTCTGAGGTTGCTCTCTCAGAATTCTCCTTTTGCTCTTCGTCCTAAGTCCTCTTTATATACTCCTCCTTTAGGTCGGTTTACCTCCTCTCGGGCCGGACTTGTTGCGGAACGGGCTTTTCCATATCTCTTTTTCCTTCGTGATTATCTTCGGAAACTTGACATTTATCTTCGCGGAAATTTGACATTTATCTTCTCGGAAACTTGACATTTATCTTCGCGGAAACTTGACATTTATCTCTTCTCGCGGATGAGATAAACCGTCATCCTAGTCTTTGGACTTAAGTCTCTTAGGATCATAGGTGGGCCGTTGTCTGTAATTCGGACCCTCTTTGGACCGTATCGAGACTTAAGCGTTTTTACTCACAAAGTAGCCGTTGGTATTGGTATGATCTTCCCAACAGAACCTCGTCTCTTCGCATAGCCGAGATGGTTGATGTTCAGTTAATCGTGACCTGTTCTATAACGAAGAGTGGGAAACCGTTCGAGAGACTTAACCTTCCCAATTTCCCAAAGACTTTTGACGATGTTTTTAGACGGAATGTCGGTGTTATGTCCATGGACCCGAGGATTGAGTTGCGGAAACTTCGGACGAAGATGCGTGGTCATGGGATAGGACCGGGTTCGGAATAATCGCCGAAGGGCTGGTAGTGCCGCCGGCGAGCTAACCTATGCCTTGGTCGAGCTCGCCGGCGAGTTGACCCGCGATGGGGTCGTACTCGCCGGGCGAGCTGACCCATGCTACGGTCGAGCTCGCCGGCAAGCTGACCCGTGATGGGGTTGTACTCGCCGTGCGAGCTGAACCGCGCTGCGGTCGAGCTTCGCCGGCGAGCTGACCAATGATAAGTCGTACTCGCGGGCGAGCTATCGCTGGGGTCATACTGCGGGCGAGCTATCCTTCACGGTCGAGCTAGCCGCCGAGCTGACCCGTGATGGGGTCGTACTCGCGGGTGAGCTGACCAGCGCACGGTCGAGCTTCGCTGGCGAGCTGACCCGCGATAAGTCGTACTCGCCGGGCGAGCTGACCCCTTCACGGTCGAGTTCACCGGCGAGCTGAACGCGATGGGTCGTACTTTCGCCGGGCGAGCTGACCAGCTTCGGTCGAGCCGACCAGCGCTTCTGGTCGAGCTCGCCGGGCAAGCATGACCGATGCTACGGTCGAGCTCGCGGGCGAGCTGACACTCGCCGGTCGATCTCGCCCGGAGTTGGCCGTGCTTCGTCGGGCGAGCTGACCCTTGCTATGGTCGAGCTCGCCGGCGAATTGACCTGTACTCGCCGGGCGAGCTGACCACACCATGGTCATGCTCGCCGTGAGTAAACGCGGTCGTACTTTCGCCGAGTTAGCCCGTTCTCGCCGGGCAAGCTGACCCTTGCTATGGTCGAGCTCGCCGGCGAGTTGACCGTGCTCGCCGGGCGAGCTGACCTTACCATGGTCGAGCTTCGCCGGCGAGTTGACCACTCGCTGGGCGAGCTGACCAGCGCCATGGTCATGCTCGCTGGCGAGTAGACCCTCAACGCGGTCGTACTCGCCCGGCGAGCTGACCCGTGGTTTGGTCATGCTCGCCGGCGAGTAGACCTGCAGCATGGTCGTGCTCGCCCGGCGAGCTGACCCGTCGTTAGTCCAGCTCGCCGGCGAGCTGACCCGTAATGTGGTCATACTCGCCGGCGAGTTGACCCGTCTCGGTCATGCTTGCTGCCGAGTAGACCGTGCTCGTCCGGTGATCCGTTTCGGTTATTCGTTTTCTCGGCTTTTGAAGTTTTGACTGAGATTTGGTTTTTCCGAGGACTTTCGGGTATTGATTCCTTCGTGACCGATTTTGACCCCAACAATTAGCCCCCCAGCTAGCTAGGTTCCGTGGAGTTTTGGTAACAGGTCCTTTCTCGCGGTATAGCTTGTTAGGAAGGTGTAGAGACGTAGTCGTTTGCCGGAAGCCGAGAGTAAATAGTAAATGTCTTTTGTTGCTTATATAGGTGGAGTAAGTTTTATCATTCCAAAATTACTCCTCACTAGAACTTACCTCTAAGATAGGAATTTCTCTTCTCTTTCTCTGCTTGCTTAAACAAAGAAAATGTCTTCAAGCAAAGGATCTTCAAAGAGGCACTCTTCCTCACAATCATCTTCGGATGACTCTTCCGCTAATGAGGTGATCACCCGAAAGAAGAGTTTGGACTCGATGAAGACGCAAAGGATGCGTACTACAAAGCTCTTTGCGGCTCGCTCCCGCCTCTGCAAGACATTCCAATCCCTAAGAGGCCCGTGAGGTCGCTGAACACACCCCTCACGCGATGGTTTCTCCCGACTACCTTGCGACTCTCCGAGTTTTACCAGGTTCCAAGTGGAGTCGTGTTTTGGATCTCGAGTGGCAACGAGAGCCCGAGGAACCCTCTGGAAGGTTTCTTCACATGCTACGAAGCCTTCCTGTCGAATTGCCGTATGTGGTTTTCGATCCCCGGCCCCATCATCCGGGCGCTTCACCGCTTTGGGCTTTTGATCAGCCAGCTAAACGTTCCGGCCTTACAGCATTGGCTTGGCGTGTTGATCTCGAGTTATGAGATAGGAATGGACCTTAACCCTGGCGACTTCGAGAGCCTTTGGTCTACGAGAGTAACGGGAATTGATGGATCATACCGCATGGCGCCAAAGAAAAACATGGCTATAATTCAGGGGCATACTTCGCACCCCAAGACATGGTTCGAGCGCTTTTTCTTTGTCCGAATAGATGGGGAGTCTGTCGAGGAGAGCTATCTCCACCTATTCCGTCGGGAGTGGAACTTCAAACGCGGTAATACGACTAGTAACATTTTTCATTTTGATACCTTGAAAACATGTAACAATGATTTTTTCCGTAGCAGGCCATTCTTATGGAATTCCTTTACCATTGAGCGGATTCGAAGTGCGGTGGAGCTCCATCGATCTCGAGCCGTCTCCCAGCCTCTTGAGGTTCTGTACGACGTAGAACCGGTCACTGATGTCTTGCCCGCTCAGAGGCGGAGAAACAGGTCTCGGAGAGGCAAAGGGGTTGCCACTGAGAACGTCTCGGGAGATCTTCCGCTGCCAGGATGGAACCCTAGTTTCACTCCAAGGGAAAGGAGTGGAACCAGCGAGGGTCCTTTTCCTAGCAACTTTTTTGCCGACCTCCCTCCCGGTTTCACTACTCATGAGTCGCTGGGCGAAGAGTCGAGGAGGAAAGTAGTCGCTGAAGGTTCCCGTTTAATCAATGAGGTTTATCCTTTGAACTTTGATCTGAATTTCTATATATATATATATATATTTTGATCTTAAGTTCATGCAGAGGATGAGGGTGTTTAATGCAGCGCTTGATGAAAGTTTCCGGGAATCGTGTATCTCCCACTTTAAAGCCGAGGAGGCTGAAAGAGAACTCTTTCGGTTTCGGAAGGAGGTCGAGGAACAGAGCCGGAGGCAGGCTGAGCTCCATTCTCGGGCCCTTGTTCATGCGGAGAGGAAAGGAAAGGGAACGATTGTCGCCGAGATGAAGCGGAGGGCCGCTTTGTTTGCAACTGAATTCTAGAGTTTTAAGGATGCTCAAGAATCCGTGGGAGATTTTCGCGAGTGCCGTGGCTCGGTCGCCACCCTCTACAAGTCGCAGAACAAGGACTTCTCCTTTCCTGCCGAGGTCGCTGAGATGTCGGGCCTTATGGACGGGTGCGCCCATGCCGAATCCAAGTTTGCATATCCATCATGCATCACACGTCTATCTGATTGCCACGGCCTTCCAAGAAGAAGGTGACCAGCCTCCATAGGTAAGATATCACACAGAACCTCATCTTCATACTTTCCAATGTCTAAGGGAACCACAACCTAAGTAGAAACTCTCATCTCTCCTTCATCATTGAGCCATTGCAGCCTGTACGGTTTAGGATGCTTCTTAACCTTCAATCCGAGCTTCTTTACCATAGTCTCACTTGCAACATTAACACAGCTGCCTCCATCTTTTATAAGACTACAGACTTTTCCTTGCACAAGACATCAAGTGTAGAATAGATTTTCCCTTTGCTCCAACTCCTCGGTCTTACTTTGCAGATTCAAAGTCCTTCTTGCAACCAACAATCTTCCAGTAACCGGATTGGCTACACACTCCTCTTCTGAACTGGATCCTTCCTCTTGCTCCAGCTCATCATCCTCAGACTCATATTCCCCATTATCAAGAAGGATCATCACACGTTTGTTGGTGCATTCATTAGCATAGTGTCCTCTTCCTTGACACTTAAAGCACTTAACATCTCTTGATCTGGTAGTAGAGGCCTCAGCCTTTTCCTTTCCCTTGTTGATAGTACCAGTAGGTTTGGCTTCCTCTTTCATAAATGGCTTACTCCCCTTTTGGTAGCCCGGTTTATCATCCTTAGCACCTTGATACTTAGTTCCATAGCTACTCCGAGAATGCCCTTTTCTTTTCACTTGTTGCTCCACAAGAATAGCTTTGTGCAACATCTCTTCCAAGTCCACGTAGTGCTGCATCTCCACATTGTCTTGTATTTCACGGTTAAGTCCTCCAAGAAACCGTGCCATAGTAGCCTCTTTATCCTCTGATATACAAGCCCTCAACATCAGCAGTTCCATTTCTTGAAAGTACTCTTCTACAGACCGTGATCCTTGTGTGAGCTTTCTCAACCTTTGATGGAGATCACAATGATAATGGCTCGGTACAAACCTCTTGCGCATAACAGCCTTCATCTCATTCCATGTATCAATAGCATATTCACCATTGCGTCTCCTGTTTGTAACCAACTGATCCCACCAGCTCAAAGCATAATCAAAGAATTCTGTAGCAGCCACTTGAATCTTCTTAGTCTCTGAATAGTGCTGACAGTTGAAGACAAGTTCTATCTTCTTTTGCCACTCAAGATAAGCATCTCGATCAGCCTTGCCATGGAAAGAAGGGATTTTAAGCTTTATTCCAGCTAGCTCATTGCGTCTGTGTCTACGGCCCTCATGATCATGCTGTGATCTTCTACTGCTAGGTCTTGAACCGGAGATATGGCTACTTTTCTCATAAAAGTTATCAGTCTCTTCTGATCATGCACGTTCACGCTGACCACGTCTGTTCCTTCTTCGCTCACGTCTCTGATCAAGTGTTTGTTCCTGTCCATCATTCGGTCTCTGATCATACTTTTCTTCCAGCAACTTCACCATAGCATCCATAACTTGTTTGGTGATTGCTTCTTGTAACATTCGGTTCCTTCTCATAAAAGTTGAATCATCTTCCTCGGATCCCATTGCTTCCTGATACACAAAACAAACTTGAACCAGTAAATAGTTCAAAGTATTTAAAACACAAAGAATCCAAATAAGGAAACAGAGATTCAAATCAAAGCGGCAAAGATTATACTTTAGCAACATGCGACGCTTTGAACTATATAACTTCTCGAAATCGAAACAACACAGATCATATTCAATAGATCACGAATTGTGATTCAATGGACTCTGATTTACGTGATCAAGAACAGATCGAAACACACAACACTAGAAACGTTTAGATCAATCAATCTAGTAACAAAATCAACATGAAGGTGAAAAGGTTTTGTTTAAAACTTGACTGAAACTCTTAGATCTGTCAATAATGAATCACAAAACAATAGATCTATCAATTCTAACAATGAAAACAATCAGATCAAGTGAGAATCAACACACAAGAATCGAAAAATCAAAGATATGAATTGATAAAGAATAGATCAATTGAACACACAAAAGAGAAATCGAAACTCCCCTTCCAGAGTGCTCTGATACCACTTAATGAACTCCTAGGATGCTTCTCTGGATGGAACTGGATAGATCCTTGCACAAACGAGTCAAGGCTCAAGTTTATCAAGGCTTGTGGATCGATTGGTGACACAAGAGGCTGCGGAAAGGCTTCTTGATACTCCTAGGCTTAGATCGGATATGACACACCTCACTAAAGCCCTTGGGTGTTGGATATTACACACCAATAGACTGGATATTACACACCAGACACTCTCTCACGATAAGCAAGGGAGAGAGAAAACAAAAAGGTCTAAAGAAAAGACTTGATTGATTCTTAGGTTTGCGGCTACATCACTATATATAGGCTGAGACTTGTACATGCACAAGCTCATTAAAGGAACACGCTCCTTGTGTTTCAAATTACAAAAGAAAATAACAAAACCATAGTCTAATTATAACATAAGATAGAAATGCATCCGAGATGCACCCATGATGCATAACCTAGGAGATATGTAAGTGAACTTGATGCCTCGTTAAAAACCTGGATTAGAAAACCCAGTGGGACAAAACTAATCAAGGGAAAAAGACTACACCAAGCCACTTTCCTAGATGATGATCAGCTTGATGGTAAGATCACATGAAGGGTGATAAGTGTGTCTTGGAGGATCAAGATTCTACCAAGACAGTCTTCTTGCTTCTTAGAGGTCTTGAGTATGTTTCCAACAGCTTCATTGAGTCTTATTGTTCTTGCACGAGTCATGGGACCTTTGGGAATGGCTAAGACATCATCTTCTTCAGCTGGTGTCTCTTTAAGCTCTCCATCTCCACCAACTATCTTGAACTCTCCATCTTTATCATCCATCTGGTCCATGATCATATCATTATCTGTGCAAGTCAACTTGATCAAACTCAGCCATGCTTCTTTTTTCTCCATTCTAGCAGTGACTTGATTCACAAGTCTGTATGAACTAGTCTCAACTTCAAGTCTGGATCACTTCTTCTTCATGTCTTCTTTATCAATTCTTGGATCATGAACCAGCTTCTTCATCTGGTCATTCCCTTCTTTATTTCAACACTCCCCCTCAAGATTGACCACAGGAGATCCTTGGGCAAGCTTGGAACTGAGAGTACTTGCCTCATTAAAAACCTAAGTGTGGAAAACCTCATGGGATAAAACCAACACTTAGGGAAAAAGAGTGCAAGCATCTCAGCCTAGGGATTGGCCAGTGGGTTCATGAGCCTTATGATCAAGTTTTGGGACTCATAAACCCTGGATCATGGCCCTCTTGGTTGCAAGTGCGCCTGTTGCTTCACACTCTGATTAAGCGCCACTTTCTTCACCTTTAAATCAGCCAATGAGCTTCTTCTTATGACCAGAGCTTGTCTCCCCCTTTCTTCTGGCTTCTTGCCTCCATTAGGGATTGAGTGCAAGCCTTCCTTTACTCATGAGCTCAATAGGTACCTGTCTCAACATTAAAAGACAGCATGTATCAATTCTCAAGGTATAAACCAATCAATTCATATGTAGATATTGAAATTGTTACTCCCTTGCATAAGTTGAGGAGTGACAGTTTCTTCGGACTGATCACTTAATCCCCTTTTTTATAAATTGCTGTTGTTCCACCCTCTTCTTGAGGCTACATCGACCAGGTACTAGCACACATGCTATGGGCTGATTCATAGCTTCCCCACTGAAGTAACTATTCTAACTCCTTTTAGAAGATGATCCATAGCTTCCCAACCAGTAGGTAATTGTTCTAACTCCACGCCTTGGGCTGATCCATAGCTTTCCACTCAGCTTGACTCTCCACCTGATCTTGTCAAGTAGTCTCTGGTGGCCATCTGTTCTAACACCAAGTTGTTGCTGTCCTCTTGATGTTTCTTTGCCTAGTCATGATGAGAAGTGTCTTTAGGACACTTGAATCCTCCATATGACCAAAGATAAGGCACTGGAAGACTTGGACCTTCAGGATAGCTCACCATTACTCCTCCTCAAGCTTGATCCGGAGAACTAAATTGAGTAAAGGACCAAGCTTGCAAGTGAGCAACAATGGCTTTTGAAACCAGGAGCGCATCACCCCTACAGCTGCGCTGAAGCCAACCGGTTCCTCCCTTGATCCCTTCTCCACTGCCCCTTGTGTGTCTTTTAAACCAGGAGCTCAACAACCAAACGGTCTGCGCTAAATTCAACCGGTTCTACACACAAGATTTCTCTCCATGGTCAGTCATATACACACTGTGTAGGCTCTGGATCTACAGGAATATACACATGTGCAGGCTCTGAACGGCATGGGCAAAGTCCTTTTCTTTGTCTCAGTCTGATGATGGACAGAGAGCATCACTTTAAGACTCCATTTCTTTCTTCAAGTCAACACTCCCCCTCAAGCTTGACTATATGAGATCCTTAGTTAAGCTTGGAACCTTGAAGAACTCCCTCATTAAAAACCTCACAAGGAAAATCCTTTGGGACAAAACCTTGTAAGGGAAAAAGAGTAGAGCCTCCAAAGCCTAGGAATTGGCCAGTGAGTCTTTGTGCCTTACCAGCAATGTAAGGGACACAAAGACTCTGGATCACGGCCCTCATGTGATGCAAGATAGATTACCACTTCACCAACACTCCTTGAACTTCTTCTTGAACTCGGATTGTGCCTTCCCTTTTCTCGTGGCTTCCAGCCATCTCCATAAGGTAAGATCACCTCTCCTTCATTGAGAATCCAAGTAAGGTACCTGATACATCATTCCACAAGTGTATCAGTTCTCAAGAGATAAACCTATCATGTCATGTATGTAAAGAGCTAAGATCAGGTTTACTCCCTTGTATAAATGGTGAGGAGTGGCTGTTCTTCAAATGCCACTTGAATCCCTCACTTGCTGAGCCTACCAGCTCCTTCTCTTATCATCCAAGTTCACCAACACTCCCCCTCAAGCTTGAAAGCGAGTATAGGGAAGGTCCAAGCTCGAAAGGTGAGCGCATACTAAGCTCCATGATATCCCTTGTGGAGAGCCCCTCCATCACCTTCGGACTTGATGCTCTGAACCTCCACTACATCACAATTGCACTGAGGAGATACCTCAGCCCACTCTCATTGAGTGACTTTCTTCTTCCCTCCACTTCGGCTTGATCACTCCATGATCAGCTTGCAATGCCCTTGAGTAACACAGGTCATTGAGATATAGGATCCTCAGGTGGCTCACTTTGCTCCCCTCCTCAAGCTTGGATTGAGTATGGGTCCAAGCTTGAAGTGAGCCTCAATGAGCCTTAAGATTCGGAGCGCAACATCTCATGGACTGCACTTCAAGCCCTGATCAACCCTTCCCTTTATCTCCAATGCCTTATGATCACCGGTCTCCTCCAGACTTAAGTGATGACCACTCGCCTTGTGTATCCACATACACCCCAGCGACCATTCCCAATGGGATAAGTCTTCCTCTTCACATGGATTGATGATGAACAAAGAGCACATCTTGTGAACCTGAAACACCACTCAAACTCCAGCAAAGATAAGACACAAGTGCATTGGGTCAACCCTTGATGCATCATCAAGTTTGAACACCAATGTCTTTAAGCAATGCAACAGGTTAAACTAGACATTTCAAAGTTCTAATATTTTTAAGCAAACTCTCTAAGCACAAGAAAGATCATATCAGATTCAGGACAAGCTACTTAGGCAATTTTCAAAGCTCCTTATTCTGCAACTTAAACATAAATCTAGTGCATCAATATAAGACAGCAGCCAGATGACAATATGCAGTGACCTTAATCAGTTTCTAGGTCATGTATACAACAGGATCAGACAATGCTTTCTATCATCCTAACACACATTACTTATAACCGAGGCAAAGCAATATTAATCATCCATTAACATCAGACACATGCTTAACCTTGGCGATTTCAGATAATAAGAGCAAACATGATTTAGACAGCTTTCTAACATCCTAACAGAATCATAACAAATCAGGGCTAGCATTTTATTTCTCAAGAACAAACAAGACTCTTTAGCATCTTGGGACAAACACTACATTATACCATCAAGTTTCAATCATTAACCCAAGGATTGCAACAGAACACAACACAACAGCCATAACACAATCACAAGCTCATATCAAGAAGGTTTAGGATTAGCTTACATTCAAGGAACCTGTGCTGGTTCCTTGAGCCTCCATGGTAACTCGCCACGAATCTGATGGATAAGAGTGCTGGGTCGTCACCCAACACCTTCTCCTTGTGTTCATAACCTCCTTCTTGCACCAACAACTCAAAGGCTCCACCTTTCTTCACATAACCAAGTCACCAACTTCAGGAACCATGAGAAAGCTTTCTTCTTGAAAGGTTTCAGCTTGGACATGAGTTGAGACACGCCTTTAATGGTCTGGAGAGAGAGGAGTGGCCATTTGGAACTGCCATAGCTTCAACACCTTCTTCTTGAAGAGAGAGAACAACTTGGACAGAACTTCAATGGCTTGGAATTGAGCTGTGGAATGGCTTGTGATGGACTTGCGGAAGCTTCAACACCAGGTTCTGATGAACCTAGCTCTGATACCATGTTAGATTTTCAGAGCTCAGGCTGTGTGTATGTGTTTAAGAAGCCACAAAGGGCGTAATGGAGTCTTAGAGAGATGAAGGCAAGGTCTGATGAAAACAGTATGAACTTGGATCAGAAACAAGAGATTAAGAGAGATTTTAAGAGATTAAGAAAGGGAGAGTATAAGGAAATCAGATCCAAGAACACACTTTGTTTATTATGAAGGAGGAGGAGAAATCCCCCTCTCTCTCTTAAGAGAGTTACAAAACGTCCATACACTTGCTTATATAAGCTTTTACAATTTGCAAACTCATAAACCCTTAATCTAATGGATAAAATGACTGAATAGAAATGGATGGCTAGGATTGAGTCTGGTGGGCTGCTGAGGATGTGATGGATGTTCATTGTCTGATTCAAACTGGTCAAAGCAAGGGCTGCTTCCTGATTGGTTCCCTTAAGGCTCCCATGAACTCTGCACACAAAGATGGCTAGATACATGGTCCAAGATGCCTTCTCTTTACAGCTAAGAGACAGCCTGTATTTGGACCAGCCAGCTCTCCTTTCCCTTGGTCTCCCACGTCCATAAAATCAGATAAGGTTGCCTGATGCTTTAGCAAACCAGCACCCTAAGTTTGCACATGTTCTGGATGACCCCGGGTGAAAGTACGGTCGATGGTACAGACCGCCTGTCCGTACCTCCCCCTATTTTTGCACATCTCTCCCAAGCTTCTCCAATGGTCGAACCTGACTCGGTTTAGGTCGTCCTAAGTTTGCACGGTCCATTCCGTACCGTCCGTACCGCCTGAACTTCGGGACGCCCTATTTCTGCACCATCACCCAACTATCTCCAAATGGTGTCTAAGTCCCTCCTGGACTTGACCCTATCTGTGCACCAGCTTCATAGTACTCTTAAACTCCTCTGAAGCCCTTCCAGAACACTCCTGAAGCCTGACAGACAATCTCTGGAAGACTTGTCCTATTGTTACACAAGACCCAAACTCAACCCAACTTCTCCTTTGTCTCCATTTCTTTCTTCAAGTCAACATTGTGTACCTGAAACATCACTCAAACTCCAGCAATAATCAGACCACACACACTAGGATCAACCCTTGATAACTCACCAAGTCTGATCCCAATGTGTTAAGAAAATGCAATGGACAGAATCTAGACAACTCATTTAGTTCCAATCCATGCAACCAACTCACTAAATGCTCAGGTATGATAACTCATCAATTACAAGATATTTAGCCTATTTTAAAAAATTATTTGAACAGCAACAGAGCATGAATTCAATTCAAATAGAGACTAGACAACTCATCTAATCACCATAGACAACACATGAATGCACTACAAGATCAGGAAACTCTCCTAGAACTCTAGCAATGCAACAAGACACAAAACAGAGGCTAAGAACTTGCTTATACCTCGCACACCACACATAAAACACACAATGGACATAAATCTTCTTGATTCAGTCCAAGCAGAAATACTGAAACTTAATTACCATAACTAAGCATTCAGGCAACACAAAGAACCAACAACCTAATCAACAAGTCTAAACAACATTATAAAGATGATTTCTAGATAATTTCTAGATTATCTCAAAACAATCAATCAGACAGTTTTCTTCACAATTTCATAAACAAAGGTAACACGTCAATTCAATATTACATAGATTTTCTAAACAGACATACAGACATCCCAAATTTTCTAAACACAGTAGAAATTCATCTAGACAACTTAGCAAGATAAAAAGAAAACTTTTCTAAGGCAGGGAATAGATAAATTCAACAAGCTGACTTCTCACACCTTAAGACAACAGAAATGAGACTCCTAGACCAGAAACTATTGGAATTCATGAGTGTTTGTCTCATGTCAAGAGAGTATTCAATTAACTTGTAACTGAATACCCTTCAACCATACATCAGGAACTCACCATTCAAAGGAAGAGACAACCAACTAGTGGTTGAATCCTCTTAAACAAAGCTTAAACACACAACCAAATGTCCTAGAGAGTACACTGGTTATATGAAGCAAATAAGCTCTAGTTTGAATCTATCCTTATGCAGTAACACAACACTTTGAGTTTGTGTACTTAAGATGAAGAGGATTTAGAATCAGTAATCTAGAGCTTAAGAGGAGATAAAGAAGAGTTTAAGTAAGTTTTACAAGTATTAGGCTGGCTTAAGAGAGGAAGAGTTAAGGCAACCTCTAAACCATGACTTCTAAGTACTCTACATTGTGACTATTGTTTAGAACACAAGTAAGGGAGAGAGGCCACAAAATTAGACTGAGAGTAACTTGTATTGATACTGGATGAATGTTACAAGTGATGGAGAAGTCTTTAAATAGGCAATACACATGATTAAACAATTACTAAAACAGGAAAACATAAACAAATAATTCTGTAGGGGATGATATGATGCCAAAGAGGATACATCCAAGTTCTGTATGTTCAGGAAGAGTAGAAAGGGACACGAGGTGAGGCACATCCTTCCTTGGTGATAGTGACAGCTCTACACAACTCCTTATGCACCCATGTGACTTCTTCTTTGCTTAATTCAAACCAGATCCTTTCTTTTGAATTCAAACTGGTTTCCTTGACTTCTTAGAGGTTCCCAAAGTCCATAAGGTCCTCCACAACTCATTCCTTGCCTTGCAAGTCAGGTTAGGTCAAGTGGTAGCTTGTGGAGCAAGTTTGTACAAAACATAACCAAATTGGCTTCTCTTGATGAACTTATCCTTGGATCATCAACCAGCTTCTTCTTCTGGTCATTCCTTTATTCAATAGAAACAGGCAGACACATTTCAAGATTTCTAAACAACCTAGGATCACACAACAAAACAGAGGTATAAACATTTCTCTTATTAAATTAGGAGGGCCAGCTTACTATCAAGAAACATGAGCTGGTTTCTTGTACCTCCAGCCCATTGGGGCTCACTGGGAATGTATTATGGACCCCTCCTCTCCTCCATCTTCCTTGGATAGAGAGAAAACTTCTGGTCGCCATTCATCTCCATGAGCAGAGATTTTTCAGATTTGCCATTGAGCTTCATTTGAGGTATTGTATAATCTTTAGAGATTATGAGACTAAAACACGAGAATAAGAAGATTTAGAAGAGATTAGAGAAGAGATTTAAGTATTGGAGACTAAAAGAACAATTAAGAGATTAGAGACATTTCGAAAACTCAAGAGACTCTCACTACTTGCTTAGTTTTTCATAAGAAGAGATTACAAATATATATAGCTGAGACTAATAGGGTTTTCAACATAAGAGAGTTTAATGAGCATGTGAAGTCCAAGGGGGAGCGTCCGGGGAGCCAATAGGATTGCCCAAACGTATGGAGTCTTTCTGACCAGCTTGCTCTTCCTTCCAGCTGCTGACAGCCTGTCAGGACGCGCCAACTTCTCACTCCAACGGTCGGATCCAATAGAGACCAGCGTCCATTTCAAACCTTCTTTCTCACATAGTAATATTCGAATACCTTCTTCCTTGTGCTTCACTTCACTTAGTTACTGCAGTAACTACCTTGTACGGACACATTAAGTCCGTACACTTCACCTTAAGTTTGCACAACCTCAGAATTTGGAGAACGGTCGAGTCTGAACTTGTCTTGGTTGACTGATCCGTACGGCCGTCCGTACAGTCTGTCCTCCTCATCCAGTCACCCTATTTGTGCACATACTTCCATTCTCTTCTTCTCCTTATGTAGAACACCTTCTCATCTCAACACTCCCCCTCAAGCTTGGACAGCCATGAGATCTTCCTCATTAAAAACCTCACCAAGGAAAACCCATTGGGACAAAACCTTGATGAGGGAAAAAGAGTAAAGATCTCATAGCTAAGGGGATCAGCTCTTCTTATTCCCAAGATCAATGAGGCCGAATCTGATGTGAATGGACTCTATTGTCTTCTGCCTTGCTGCCTTGGTAAACATATCCACTAGCTGGTCTTCACTTCTTGTATAGCACGGCATGATGACCCCAAGAACAATCATCTCCCTCACTTTGTGGCAATCTACTTCAACGTGCTTGGTTCTCTCATAAGACACTGAGTTGGATGCAATTTGAATGGCGGCCTGGTTGTCACAATGCATTGTCATTGGTGTGGCTTGATCAATCTCCAAATGCTTCAGTATCCCTTTGATCCAAACCAGCTCGTTTGTTCGCTTCAGCATGGCTCTACACTCGGCTTCTAGACTGGAACAAGAGACCACCTTCTGCTTCTTGCTCTTCCAAGTAACTAAATTCCCACCAATGAATGTGCAATAACCAGTGGTTGATCTTCAATCTAACCTATCTCCTGCCCAATCTGCATCACAGTAGCCCACCACTTCAGTGCTTCTATTACAGCCCATCCACACACCAAGATCAGGTGTCCCATTGGGATACATCAGCAACCTCTCCACCATGCGCCAATGATGCTCCTTTGGAACTTGCGTATGCTGGCTCACCTGATTTACAGCAAAGCAAATATCAGGACGGGTGATAATCAAATATATAAGCTTACCCACAAGCTTTCTATAAAGCTTTGGATCATGGAATGGCTTGCAATCTTCAAGCTTCCCCTCACGTGGAACCTTATACCCATCCTCCATGGGCATCTTGGCTGTCTTCCCTCCATAACCACCTGCATCTTTCAAGAGATCAAGTGTATATTTCCTTTGAGAAATGAACAAGCCTTCCTTGGATCTACACAACTCAATTCCAAGGAAGTGTTTCATCTCTCCCAAGTCTTTAATCTCAAACACAGATTTAAGGAACTACTTGGTAGCTGTAATACCATCTTTATCACTTCCAGTGATGATGATATCATCAACATACACAAGGATCACAATGATACCTGAGGGTGTGGTGAGAGTGAAGAGAGTATGATCAAGATCACACTTCCTGAATCCTCTTCCATTCAAGGTTGTGCTGAGCTTGTGATACCATGCCCTTGGTGATTGCTTGAGGCCATAGATAGCTTTCTTCAGTCTCAGCACATTCCCTTTCTTCACTAAATGTTCCAACCCAGGTGGAGGATGCATGTAGACCTTATCTTCAAGCTTTCCTTTCAAGAAAGCATTCTTCACATCCATTTGCCAAAGACCCCCATTCTAAGTTCACAGCAAGAGATAACACAATTCTGATTGTGTGAAGCTTAGCAACAGGAGCAAACGTGTCTATAGAGTCTTCTCCCCAAGTCTGAGTAAACCCCCTTGCAACAAGCCTTGGCTTGTTTCTATCAACAGTCCCATCTGGTTTGTATTTGATTGTGAAGATCCACATGCTTGAAACTGCCTTCTTCCCTTTTGGTAACTCACTCTCATACCATGTGTCATTTTTAATCATTGCACCAGCTTCATCATTCACTGACTCTCTCCATTCTTTTTTTTTTTGAACAAACCTTCATTATAATAGATTAGAAACTCAAACAGAGTCAGACAAGTTCACAAGACTGAATTTAGCTAAAGCATCTGCTTCAGTGTTGTTAAGCCTTGGTACAAAATGAAAAGATACCGAATCAAAGAGAGAGGATAAGTGTTCGATATCGATCAAGACGCCTTGTGCTTCAGTGGAGTTTTCCTTTTCTTGATGGTGGAGATGAGGGACTGTGAATCTGACCAAAGGAACAGCGTTCTTAGTCCCAGGCTGACTGCGTCTTGTAGAGCAGTTTTAATCGCTATAGCCTATGCTATGAACGCAGAGCCGAAGAAGCAGCGATTTGCAGACTTTTGGTGAAAAGTGCGTTTGTTGAATGGATCCTTGAAGATGCAACCGAAGCCTCCTCCTCTTGTGATTGCATTCCAAGCAGCATCAACAAAACACTCAACAGTTGTACGTTCCCACAGGCACGTGGTAAGTTGGACGGAATCGGGACTGATGATGTCTTCCCAGTTACAGGTTGGGCTGCTTGCCAAGTTCTCGCTTCCTTAATTGCTAGAGTGGCCACATCCTGTTCAGACAATACCAAGTTTTCGAACAACAGTTTGTTTCTTGCAGTCCATAGATACCATAAGACCCATGGGAAGAGGTCAGTGGCGCTCAATCCAGTTGGTTGGAGGTTGACCATGCGGTTACAAGCTATAAGCGGGGAGGCTGGAGTAGAGATAGAGCTCGGGATCGGCTTTAGAGCAGCAGGGATAAGCTCCCATACTCGAGTAGCAAAGGAGCATTGAGAGAACAAATGTCTGTCCGTTTCAAGAGTCCCACATCTCTTACAATGAACTTCTACTTCAATCCCGCGTCTGAGAAGATTCTCTCCCACTGGAAGAGCCTTATTCTTGATTTTCCAAAGGAAATGTTTGAGCTTTGGTGAGGTTTTGACTCCCCATACTAGCTTCTTCCAGTTGAAATCAAGATAAGGATCCGCAGCGTTGATTTTGATCAGGGCGTAGCCAGTTTTTGTCGAGTAGGCCCCATCTTGTTAGGGAGCCAGACTACCTCGTCTTCCATTGAAAACTGGCTAAGAGGTATAGCTCGGATCAGGCCCTCATACTGAGGTAGATGTTGTCTTATAGCTTCCACATTCCAATCCGCATATTGTGCATCAATGAGATCAGCAACCACCATGTTTCTGTTAGCTTCCGTCGGGGGACCTATTGGTGAGAGAGGTTGAGAAGTTGACAACCAAGGTTCAGTCCAGATGTTGATGCTAGTCCCCGAGCCCACCACCCAGCCTAATCCTTTTAGCAAAACTTTCCTCCCCGCCAAGATACCTTTCCACCCATGTGAAGAAGTGTTCGGTGCTTCCGACACAAGAAACGGCGTCGAGTGGCAGTACTTCCCCAACAACGTTTGGGCCAGGAGAGACTGTGGAGACTTGAAAATTCTCCACGCCAACTTAGCGAGTAATTCGTCGTTGAATTGCTCTATCTCGTCATCTTTTGCCACGATACCCAGGCCATTTTCCGAACATCCGGTGTAGCATCCCACCAGATGCGAGTGAGTATCGTTTGTATTTGTTTGCACAGTGAGGTAGGCAGTTTGAAACATGTCATGGCATATGAGGGCATTGCTGCAAGGATGGCCTTAAGTAGGACTTGTTTACCAGCTGCGTTGAGATGCCTCGTTGCCCAACTGTGGGATCTTTGTCGGATACGATCAACAATTGCTGCAAAGATGTCTCTTTTCTTGCGATTGAAGTGCTCCGGAAGGCCTAAATACTTCCCAATGCCACATTGACCTTCAATATTCAGTGACGTTTTGACTCTCCTTCTTGTCTCGATCGGAGTCTTTGCAGAGAATGTGATTGCGGATTTTTGGAGATTGATGCTCTGTCCCGATATTGCTTCATACCTCTCCAGTATACGCCCAAGCTCATGAACAGAATCAGGATCACTCTTACAAAAGAAGACCGTGTCGTCAGCAAAGAGCAAATGGTTAAGCGCTGGAGACCCTCTCGAGATTTTAATGCCTTGCAATTTTCCTTGATCCTGCGCAAGCATACACAACCCAGACAGCACTTCTGAGCTTAATATAAACAGATAGGGCGATAGGGGATCTCCCTGTCAGATTCCACGTGTCGGGTTGACTCTCCCTTGCGCACTACAATTGATCAAAAAGAATAGGAAACAGAGCTAACACATTCCATAATCCACTGGATCCAAGTGGGGTGAAAACAAAACTGGTTCAAAATGTTCTGTAAGAAGCTCCATTCCAAGCGGTCGTACGTTTTACTCATGTCGGTTTTAACGGCCATGGAGCAGTTCTTTTTTGCTTTGGATGTATTGAGGTAATGGAGTATCTCATGGGTGATTAGGACATTGTCGGAGATAGCTCTTCCTGCCACGAAGGCCGACTGGTGAGGAGAGATAACAGTAGAATGAATAGGCTTCAACCTCCGACAAAGTATTTTGGCAATGATCTTGTAGTGTGTAGAGCAGAGAGCAATTGGCCGATAGTCCATAACTGTCTTCGGGCTTTGCTTCTTTGGGATTAAGCGGCCATGGGTCTCATTGTGTCGCCTTGGGAAGGTACCAGTGGTGAAGAAACTCTGCATGTCTCTACAAATTTCACTACCCACAATATCCCAGAAGCCTTGGTAGAAACTCGCCGAGAAGCCGTCGGGTCCCGGGGCTTTGTCGCCATGAATAGGGAAAACAGCTTGTTTGATTTCCAGTTCATCAGGAGTAGAGATAAGTGTCACATTCATACTCTCCGTGATGCAAGGTTTGATAACCTCTGAAATGATATGTGGGTTACCATCTGACACGGAGGTGAATAGTGCAGAGTAGTAATCAGCAATGGTTGCTGCAATCTGGCCCTCTTCATAAACAGGTTGTCCCCTTTGGTTTTCAATGACTGCAAACTTATTAGCTGCTTTACGGCCTCGAGTAATTGCATGAAAATAGCTTGTGTTCTTGTCGCCGTGTTGGAGCCACATAATTCTACTCCTTTGTCTCCAATAACTTTCTTCCTCACCATAGGCTTTGTCTAATTCTGAAGTCAGCATCCCAATGAGATCGGTGTCTGGAGTAGGGGAAGAGAGAGCAGCATCGAGATATTGTTCTAGTTTCAGTAGATTGTCTTTGCAGTTTTGATTCTGAGATTTTGTCCATTTTATGATAGCTTGTCGGACACGGCATAAGCGAGTTAGAACAGAGTCACTACAACTTTGGGACCAGTTTTCTTCCGCCAGCTTTTTTTATTTCTGGTTTAGAGTTGAGACGTCTGTCATAACGGAAGAGATTCTTTTTCTTTCTTTGTTTATTATCCAAGAAGGTACACAACGGACGATGATCCGAACCCTCAAAACCGAGGTACTCACAATAGGAAGCTGGGAACAGCTCAGACCAGCGACAATTAGCTAAAGCTCTGTCTAATCTTGACTGTATAAAATGATAATAACGAGTGCCCTGCGAAGAAAGATGGTTGCCAGTATGTTGAAGATCCCAAAGGCCAGCTTGAGTAATAAAACTTCGGAATGCTACAAAGCTGCCTTCCCAACGAGGTGGGCCTCCTTCTTTCTCCTCATTGTCGAGTAGGTCGTTGAAGTCACCAGTCACCATCCAAGCTTCATCTCTTCCGCGACTAAGATTTGTGAGTTCCTCCCAGAGACTCGCTCTATTTTCTTGTCGAGGTTCCCAATAAAGAAAGGTAACGAAGGTGATTTCTTCACTTGTAGTGACTTTGACGTCGATGAGATTAGGAGATGACTCCAAGACTTCCAAGTCCACATGGTCTTTCCACGAGAGTAGTAAACCTCCGCTCAAGCCAGTGGGAGTAACCGTGAAATGGTTCGTGTAAGCAGTTTTCTCAAAAAGTTTCAGCACAGCTTCATCTTGATTCTTTGTTTCCATCAGAAACATGATATCCGGGGAGTGTTTAGTTTGCAAACTCCGCAGACGACGAACTGTAGGGGTGCTTCTGATCCCCTGACAGTTCCAAGCCATTAAGGCTAAGGAAGAGTGCTTTGTCGGGCCCGAAAATCCGTCTCTTGTCGGGTCCTAGCAGGAATGAGGTTGATGGGGGATTCGGCCGCTGTTGAGCTCCAGTAGGCGGTGCAGGAGCAGGAATGTTCTGCTTAGGTGAGGGAGTCCTAGCAGTGTCCTTACGCCGAGGTGAGTTTTGGATTTTATTGATACGGTGTTTCTTTAAGCTGACACCTTGTAGAGGATTGCGAGCCGTACGCTTCTTCGCTTGGGGTTCATCAGGTGCTTTCCTCTTGCCTGCTGCCTTAGCCGCCTTCGCATTGATAGATTTTTTAGCTCTGGATGGCTGGATACGCAATTGAGTTTCGACACCTGGGTGATCACCATCCTCAGGAGGATTGCTGATGATGCATGTCGCTACGTGTCTTCTGTCGCTACTCAACGACCTTATCGGGGACTCTTGAGGAAGTGTCAATCGTTCCTTAGCTGGGAGTCTCGAAGATGAAGGTCCTCCAGAGCCAGAGATGATATGGGCAGGAAAGATCTCTTCCATGTACTGCAGTTCAACTTCTTGTAACAGACCCGAGTCAGAATTTGCTGCTCCATTCCGGAGTAAAGGAATTCTCTCCCCAGTAGGAGGTGTCTGTCTTTGCAAAGCAGGGACGCGTTCCTGAGAAGTTGGTTCCTCGGGGAAGAGTTGATCATCTCCATCAGGGAGTAGGTTTCTTGCCACTGGGGGAGATATTCTCTCCAGAACAGGGCGACGCTCGAGCTAGGAGTTCACTTCTTGGCTAATAATCATCATTTCTCTCCATTCTTTAATCATCATGGCTTCTTCATAACTCCTCGGGACATAGGTCTTATCTAAGCTCACCATAAAGCTGTAATGCTCTTCAGGGTATTGAGAAAAGGAACACACGGCTTGGGAAGGATGCTCCACAGCCTAGGTATTGTAGTACATGCGAGTGTTTACCCAGTTGGAAGGATCCTTCCTCACCCGTGTGCTTCTCCTCAATGCTGGAGCTGGTTCTGGTTGCACCACTCCTTGTTCGTCTTGTTGTGGCTCAACCTGAGGCTCACTAGTACTGGTTTCATCTTCTTCTTCTAGCTGACCTGCTTCAGCTCCATCTTCACGACCACTAGGCTCTACACCTTGATCATGACTGCTTGAACTCTCTTCCCTTTCTTGGTTGATGAGTTCAGGTCCATTGCCACCCTCATGATCAAGGTGGGGAGAATGAGTTCCACTCGGAATAGATGTACTCCTAGGATCACTTCCAACACGTTGATGATCCTGATCCACATTGATCCCAAGGCCTTCTAAGATGATTCTCAAGGTAGTGGCTCTGTCCGAGGTAAGGTCTTTCAAATCCTCCTGATTCTGCTCCTCATAGTATCCTCTTTCTTCAATAAGTTTCACCTCCCTAGATACTAGCACCCTTCTTGCTTGTGGATCATAGCATTTGTAGCCTTTCGGAGTTGGAGAATATCCAATAAACATTGCCTTTCTGCTTCTGGCCTGAAGCTTGTTCCTCAACTCTCCAGGTACCATCACATAGCAGAGACACCCAAAGACTCTCATATGTTCCAATGAAGGCTTATACTTGTTGAGCACTTCAAATGGAGCCTGCCCACTCAAGACTTGAGTGGGAGTTCTGTTGATCAAATAGCAAGCAGTTACAACTGCATCACTCCAGAATCTTTTGGGAACATTTGCTTGAAACATCATGGACCTGGCCACCTCCACCAGATGCCTGTTCTTTCTCTTGGACACTCCATTCTGCTGAGGTGTGTAGGAACAGCTTGTTTGATGAAGGATGCCATGCTAACTG
Source organism: Brassica nigra (assembly GCA_016432835.1). Lineage (NCBI taxonomy): Eukaryota > Viridiplantae > Streptophyta > Magnoliopsida > Brassicales > Brassicaceae > Brassica > Brassica nigra. Next base: position 34,642,859 of record CM028246.1, read on the forward strand.
AGATAGGTGCTGCTTGAATGCTTGGCCAGTGTACTCACCACCATTATCAGACCTGAAAATCTTAATCTTGGCATGATAATTGTTAGTCACATAGGATTGAAATTTTTTAAATGCATCAAGCACCCTATCTTTGGTCGGAATTAGTGTTAGCCAAGTGTATTTGAATTTTTCATCAATGAATGAGACATAATATTTGTGAGATTCTCTAGATAGGAAAGGAGCAGTCCAAACATCAGAGTGAATAAGATCAAAACATTTTTCCTAAACAGTAGATGATTTGGGAAACACAGTTTTACAATGCTTGCCTAAAACAAGCCTCACATTCATTATTCTCAAAAGAAACACCTGGCAACATCAGTTTTAATGCCTTATTATGAGGGTGTCCTAGTCTAGCATGCCACAAATGCATTTTTATTTAAACTAGAAGCAGAAACAGAAGTAAAAGAGCAACTAATATCAGAAACAGGAGCAAGATCTTCAAGTAAATATAAGTCTCCTTTGGTTACTCCCTTTCCAATCATTTGGCTGCTTTCAATATCCTGAAACTTCGCATCATTAGGACTGAATATAACATTGCAATTCAAATCAGTTGCACACTTCTTAACAGAAAGCAAATTTGAAGTGAAGTCAGGCATATAGAAGGCTTTAGATTTTTTACTAAACAAATTAAGCTTCCCTATTCCTCTAATAGGAATTTTATCACCATTTTCAATCATCACATTTCCATTAGCAGGTTCAATGTTTTTAATCAACCTAGTATCACTGATCATGTGATGAGATGCACCAGAGTCTACAATGAAAGGCCGAGTGGACTTAGAGCTAGCAAGATGAGCAAGGATACTAGATGGCTTATATGCATTATCGGATTGAAATGCATGATCAATTTTATCATTATGAGCATTCCTAATGTGATCATCTAGGCTCATGGAATTGCTAAGCATCCTAATAGTCTTAGCAAGCATAGATGCACCATAAGAATACCCAAAGATGTTACCACTATCCTTGAAAATCTTGATGAGGGCATCCTGGTCAGATCTCTTAAGGTAGTCCTGATCATTGTTGGTGCGGTTACTTGGACCACCAGTATAAGCCACCAAGGACTTCCCATTGTCTTCCTCACGCTTCTCTCCATCCTGACCCTTGCTAGTACCCGCTCCACTTGCTCCATCTGAAAGATGAGCTCTTGCATATCTATCCTTCATGAACTTGGCTGGCTTAAGGTGAGGATGTAAAATCCAACACTGGCTCTTCTTGTGGCCTTGCTTCTTGCAATGATCACAGTTCCCATTGAACCTCCTTTCTTCATATCTGCCATGTGCAGCTTTGTTGGCTTGAGGAGTAGCTTCCCCTTTCTCATCTTGAGTAGCTTGATTGGGCAGTGACAGTTCTTCTTTCTTTCCAAACAATCCAATGGAGCCTTGCTCCTTCTGGATCCGAGCACACACCTCTTCCAAGTCTGGTAGAGTGTCCTCCCTTAACAGGTGCTGGATGAGCCCATTATAAGCCGGATTCAATGTGAGAAGAAGGCCAAACACCTTGTCTTGCTCACGCCTCTTATTCAGTTCATCTGCATCTGTTGTGCTCGGCCTCAGCATCTCAAGCTCTGACCACAAAGACCTGAACCTCCCAACATGTTTAGTAAACTCCATGTCTTCTTGAACCAGGCTGTTGATGGCTTGCTTGATTTCAAACACTCTGCTCAGGTTTGAAGTGTTTCCATACACTTTCTTCAAGGTATCTGATATCACTCAAATTACCCTAAGGAGTGACTTTACTCTCTCAAATAAGAGGTTCAGTTGAAGTACTTAGGGATCGAATCCACAGAGAGCTAGTGTACAAATAAGATGCAATCTTAATGACTATGCTAGGTTGAAAATAGTTTAAAGTAAAGTGCAGGTTTGCTGAGTAAGGATAAGATTACTTAGTTGAAAGGATTTTGTTTTAAAACAGTAAAGAAAAGTAGTTAGATTCAGGGTAAGTATTCAGGAATTCAGAATTATAAATACTATAAAGGCTAACAAGTTGCTTGCATGATATGTCAGAGCTCAACACTTATTAAATGAATCCATAAGCTCTTGCATTATTTAGACAATCTATTACTTAGATGCTAAATGGTGTTGCGGTCGGCTACTCTGCCGATGGTATGCTCGATAGTTCGATAGGAATATCAACCAATACACCTCTAGCTACGTCGATCGATTACTCTATAGGAGTATCGATCGATACGGCTCTAAGCAAGCTTTATGCGTGAGTTGATACAATGCTCACCATGATCTTAGATCAGCTTTCGCATATCTCAAGAGGGTCATAGCATGTTTAGGATGTTGTCAGGTATTGCATGTAATGAACAATGCAATCCAAGTTCATGTTCTAGGTAGCTAAGCTAGAAAAAGCATTAGTGAACAATCCTAACAATAAATATCAAAACTATAGCAATTATAGGTTGGGGCTAATCCCTCATATCCTATTTAAACCCTAAATCTAACAATTGAATCTACTCAGACATGGCTAAGTAGTTCATAGCAACAAGGTAATAATAGAAGTTCATAGACTTATTAGAGGGTGAACACTTAGGTTCCAATCACAAATATCTTTGGATCTCTCCTCTAGGTCTAGAATTCTATAACCTTTGTTAACACTAAAAGAAATAAGTAGAAGTAGAAGAAACTTGAATAAAACTTGTATTGTAGAAAAGACTTGTATTAAAGAAGGCTTGTTTTTATAACTTCTTAAACTTCTTAAACTTCTTAAACTTGTTGTTAAATGCCAAAACACTTAGGCATATAAATATATGAGTTCATTAGGTTAAAAACTCGTTAGGGGCATTCTTGTAAAATGTGATATCTTGGCTTCAAGTTCGGCCAGGTCCAACTTGTCTTTCTGCCGCTTAAGTATCGATCGATAGTACAAGGTGTACATCGATCGATTATGGTCTCGATGTATCGTTTTTCGGCTAATGTGTGTCGACCGATTGCACAGAGTGTGCATCGATCGATGTGTAACTCTGGTGTCGACCTCTGGTCTTGATCTCGGGTGAACTCTTCTTTAAGCTCCAAAAAGGCACCTAAAACATCACTTTTCTCCAAAATGCTTCTGAACCTGAAAACATACCTAATAGATTCCAAAACATAGATAATAGTAGTAAAAACACTCATATACCATGGGTAAAAACGGGTAAAATCCATGGTATATCAACTCCCCCAGACTTAACCTTTTGCTTGTCCTCAAGCAAACACACAAGCAGTCTTTATGAAAGAGGTTTTGAAAAGCAGGGACTAAATCAAATTCAAACTTAGAATCATAACCTCTACTTTGTTGAAAACCACATCTAAGAGTCTGTCAATCATAGAAGCACATTATGCAATATCATAATTAAACAACCTTGATCATCTAGCCAACAACTTAGCCATCATGTCTGACTAACCCCTCTACTGATCTCATTTCTGTACATAAAAATAAAAGTGCAGGCTTTACCTTGGGCGTATCGATCACAGGATGCAAGGTTGCTCAAACAAGTATCTGGACCTGCAGGTAAAAATTAGTTCCTATCCTCTCTCTCTACTATTTCTCTCCTAGTCAAGTCTGCTTTCATTTGCAAGACATTGACCAAGATTGGACAGGCTTCCATGAATCAAGCCTTAATGGTTGCAGCCACCAAGTCCTGTTCACTTCTTTTTGACCTATCTCCTAGGATTCATTGCGAAGCAAGTCTTGAAGGGGGTAACCACCAAGCCCTGTTGAACCCTTTACCTATAGAATTCTTATGAATCAAGTCTTGAAGGGGATAACCGCCAAGCCCTTTTCGAATTCCTTCCTAGTTAATAACTAACTAATCCTAGAACATAAATTTAAGATAATTATCGATTTTTTTTTGTATAAACTTATAAAATTATAAAATTAAATCTAATTTCGAAAATGAGAGAGAGAGGGTGATAAAACTATCTACACAAGGCTTTTACCTTCCAGACTTGTTTGAAGCATCCGATCCCATGTATACCAAGCCCCAAGACAAGCAAAGAATTGTCAGGTTAGGTTGGAAATCAGCTTTGGTTCCTCCAGAAAATCAATGAAAGTGTTGCCATAGCTGACAGGTGATCAACTTTAGCATCTATATTACATTCTGCATCAACAAATCTAAGAATGGTGCCTAAAAGATTGATTAGATAAAAAGTGAAAATTTAAATTATCATTATCCCTTTCTTGACTCAATAAAAACCATTTTGAAAACATTTATGGATGAAATCAAAAGGTAAACAGCATCAGTAAACATCTGTGGGAACCGAAATTCACACCGTCAATTTCCGATAAATAAGATTGCGGAGGAAAGCTAAGTAAACCCGACTTTCCTTGAAGGTCCGGATTCTCTGCGTTGCCACACGAAATCGGGAAAGTTCAATAGATAAAAATAAGATGTGGAAATATTTGCCCGAAGGCGTTTTATTAGATAAGAGAAACGAGTACAAGGATTCTCCGAAAGACAAAGAGATTTGCGATTTTAAAGAAAAAGATAGAGTTGCAGGCAGCCAAACGTCCTAAGCCTTGCTCCGCTAGTCTAACCACCTAAACCCTAGTTCTTCTAAGCTAGCAGGATGCTCTAAGTCTAATTCTCGGATTTTCAGGATGCCCTTCTCCTCTGCTCTTGCTCTCTTATATACCCACTCCTAGGTCGGTTTGCCTTAGGATGATGGGCCTCGCCTTTGGGCCCAAGCTTATCTCTTCAGGAAATGTTCCATTTTCGTCGGTCTTCGTAATCATCCTCGAGTTTTCCGCTATCTTCGGTGACTTGATGTTTATCCGATGTTTCGGGAAATCTGATAAACCGTCATAGCTTGATTGGGCCTGAATTCTGAAAAATCGTAAGTAAGTCTGTGGACTTTTCTTAAGTCGTTAAACGTTTTATACGATTTCGGAAAGATGATCTTTCTCGGAGAATAAACCGTATAGCTTAAAGGGTCGATGTTCAAGTTAACCGATCTTTGTTTTATACGATATCTTCTACGAGAAATCCAATCCCTCTAGTTTCTATCGTAAAACATCGAGGACGATTCCAACCGAATCGAAGATGTTTATTCCGTAGCCTTGATTGTCCCAAACTCACGATGATTGATCCAAACAAGTCAAGATGGGATCAGACCGAACACGATGGGACCGAGACCAGGACAAGGGCCATTGACCGTCGCATGTGGGTGCCACGGCGCCAGGCCGGCCAGCGTAGCGGTGCGCCGGCAGGCTAGCCCGTCGGCGGTGCTGCTGGTGCCAGGCGGGTGCCGCGCGCCAGGCGGCCAGCGTCCACGCCGGCGCCAGGCCAGCCAGCGTGGCGGGTGCCGGCACCAGGCCGGGTGCCGGCGACAGGCCAGCCCGTCGCGGCGGGTGCCGCCCGGCAGGCGGCAGCGTGGCCGAGTGCGCGCGCCTGGCCAGCCCGTCGGCGGTGCCGCCCGGCGCCAGGCTGAGTGCCGGCGCCAGGCGGCCGCATCACGGTGCCGCCCGGCGACCGCCCGCATCACGGTGCGGCCAGCGCCGGTCGGGTGCCGCCGGTGCCAGGCCAGCCAGCGGCAGGTGCCGCCCGGCGCCAGGCGCCAGCGTCACGGAATGCCGCCCGGCGGGTGCCGCCGGTCGTCAGGCCATCTCGCCGTCCGTGGGTTTTCCGTTGTTTGATCTCTTTCCCCGTTAGTCTCTCGTGCGGGAATTCTTCGAGTTTGGAAGGATCTTTAGCCGTAGATTTCGAGATAACCGTTTTGACCCTAACAGTTAGCCCCAGCTCGTAAGATCGGAGACGATTTTGGCGAGTGTTTTAATTTTGAAAATCGAAATTTTCGCTAAGGATTTTTCCAGGAAACCTGTGTCTTCACCTCCTTTTTCTTATAAATAGCCAGCCTTCCTTCTCATTCCTCACATCTTTTCAAATTCTCTCTTCTTCCCTCTTAAGAAAGAAAATGTCTTCATCCCAAGTTGAAAAGAATGATTCTGATGTTGAGATGGGTGAGGCCGGCCAAGCTCCGTCGGTTCCGGTCAGCCAAGCTCCGGCCGTTCAGGCCGTTCAGGAGGCTACTCCGTCCCTCATTGATGGGTTTGATTCTTTCAAGGCTAAGCTATCCAGGCGTAGTGCTGCGAAGGCTCAAAGCGGGCGAGACTGAGCGTCCGATGTTCCTTCAGCGGCTCCAACTCCTTTGCCTGCTCCTTCGGTTCCCAGCCCGAAGTCCCATCCGATGCCCTCCCGTCTACAGAATGGGTTATCGTTCCTGAACAGACTCTTGATGTTCAGGTCCATCCATCGTGTTCTTCGACTGCTCCGATCGTGATCTCCGGAAGAGGGCGATAGAATCTGCACCTCTTCCCGGGGAACTTGTCTTGGGACTGCCAGCGGCTGTTGCCGCGTTGCCCAAGGAAGGGCAAGGGTTGGCGGCTTCGGAGAAAAAGCGGGGTGCGAAGAGCGAGGAAAGCGAACTTCCAGAGCCGTTGGCGCGTCATCGTTCCAAGGTTCGATTTTAATTTGTTTGCAATTCTTGCACCGTTTTTACGATGATACTTACTCCTTCCTTTTGCGGGCAGTTTGTGGCTGATTGACGGAATGCTTGGCGAGTTGGTCGGAAGTCATTCGTCTATCGAAGGAGCTGGAGTCGTCGCGGAAGCGCTGAAGCGTACTAAGGCTGCATTGCAGGTGTCGAGGACACACCATGCTGCCCAGGCGTCCCAGCTTGAGGTTCGTATCAGCGATCTTGGCGACCTTGGGAAGACCGTGAGTTCGTTACTCAAGGTGAAGAAGAGAAGAGAAATCCTCGGAAGTCCGCCGTCTTGAGAAGGTTCAGGCTCACGAGGAGATGAACGCCCGTAGATCCTCGGAGGTTGCCGATGCCAGCGGCGACTTCTTTGGTCGTCGGCGAGGATGGCCATCCTGTTTGAGTCCTTGATAGCCATCCGCAAGAGGACTTGGCTTTAGGGATCGAAGGGAGTTTGAATGAGCTCGAGTTGCCGAGCGAGGCCCGTCTTTGGATTTAGAGGAAGCCAGATTATCGTCACGTAAAGGAGAGTGGCGGCCACCGAGGAGATTTTGATTCAATCCTTGCCGGCCAGCAAGCGAATGCACCCTTGCTCGAACTCGAAGACTCAGAAGATCAGGGCGCCGGGAGAAGATCGCGAGGTTGGCGGACGAGGCGGGTAATGGCGATCTCGCTGTGGGAGGCGGCGGTGAGGCTATCCCTGCGCGAGTGAGGATGAAGATGGCGCTCTGGGGCGTCTAGGTTTATCAATCCCTTCTGGGATTTTGTTTTTATATTGCCGGCCGTTAAGAGGCCATGATGTATTTGCGGGACTGGCGTTGGTGGCTTGAATCCCTGCCCTCTTTTGGGGTTTTGTTTGAATTCGGCAGTCTCAATCTATGAAACTTTTGATTATTTATGAACTTCAGTTTTTTGAAGTATGAGAAAGAGGGTGTGAGTTGTCGTCTCATTCCTAGTTCCCGATGATCACCGTACCCATTGTCTGCGTAAAGAGATTTTCAGCGGTTTACCGATTCTGCGAAAACTTCGTGAAACGAATAGGCTTAAGTGAAGAGACAAATTTTTGGATCTCGTATACCATACTATGTCTGTGAGATGTCAAGATCCAGCGTGGCTGGGTTTAGGGCAAGACCTAGGTTTACTCTCGGACTGAGGCTTTGCGATGACAAATCGGCTTTCGTTTTGCATGTTTGCGATTTTAACCTGACTTCGTACCGTTAAAAATCCGCAAATTGTTGTCGGCTTATATGATTTGTTTGGGCGTGAGTCGAGCTACTTCCTTTACGAAGAGCTAGACCAAAATTTTGGATTTCTTGTACGCTATGTTTATCCTTGTCGGATGTAAGAGAGCCTACCCCTTGAAGGGCGGCTATTTGTCTGTTTAGGACGTTAGAGTTCGTTTGTTGTGATCAGCAACAACGAAATGATATTTTGAGGTGCGTTTGTATGTTGAGGCGAAGATTTCGTCTGCAATGTTTTCGCGGAAAATAATGTCCTTAGCGTTAGCGGCGTCTCAGTGCTGAAGGTTGATTTTCCTTATGCGCATCTCGTGTTGAAGCGGCTTGCGGGCTTTGGGGATGTCTTTTACGAATGTTAGCAGCCAGAAAACTGTTGTTTCCGTTTGGACGGGACCAAGGGGTCGCGTAAGTTTGACCAGGAGAAGCGTCTACATTCACGGTGCCGTGAAGTGTTGGCCATCGGGATTTGTTTTGGATATGATAATTGCTTAGTGGATAATAGATCCGTTGTTGTGGCGTTTCGGCCGATTTTGAAAAAGTCGTGAAAAAGTTTGAAAATTTTAGAGTCTTGAAATTTGTGGGAGTATATGAGTATCATTACCCACTCCCCTTTTAAATTGGGGGATAGCTGAATCCGCCGGTTGGCGAGTTTCCTCGTACCCTTGTCTAGGGATCAAGCCATCTCGTAGTTCTTTTGTACCACGTTTTATCGTTTAGTGGTAGTATTTTTGAGGTGCATCGCATTCAAGTTCGGGATTTTGGCGTCTTGCATGTTTGCGATTTGGTATGAACCTGGTCGGACTACTTTTATGACTTTATGCGGTCCTTCCGGTTTGCTCCCAATTTTCCTGCGTTTTGTTGGCAGTGTTTTGGAAGACTTTGCGTAAGACTAAATCGCCTTCTTTGAACCTCGCGATGGCGTGCGTTTTAGTTGTAGTACCTTGCGGCTGCTGGTAATTCTGGATTGAATGAGTTCGGTCGGCGTTCATTGATGAGATCGAGATTGTCCAGCATCATAGCGTCGTTTAAATCCTCTCTTCGGGGATGAATCTTCTCCGTACTCGGGAATTCTACTTCGGGGATCATACATTCCGTTCCGTAGCGAGGCGAATGGAGTTTCACCCGTAGCCCGTCTTGGGGTTGTGCGATGCGACCAAAGAACTCCTTGAGCTACTCTGCCCATCACCTTCTTGGCGTCTGGCGTTTCTTGAGTCCGTAAGGGCGGTTTTGTTGATACTTTCTGCCTGTCCGTTGCATTGCGGATATCTGGGAGTTGACTTTGTAAGTCATTATTTTCCATTTTAGCAGAATGCTTGAATCGAGCAGAGATAAATTGAGATCCATTGCATTACGATTTCGTACGGGACCCCATGTCTAGTTATGATATGTTTCGGACAAAGTTCTCAACTTGTGTGTCTTTGATACTTGCGTAGGATTCTGCTTCTAGCCATTTGGAAAAGAAATCCGTAAGGACTAGGAGGAAGCGCTTTTGTTTTGATGGGTGCATAGGTCCGACGATGTCCATGGACCATCGCATGAAAGGATAGGGGCGAGATTGAGGAGAGGATCTCCGCGGGTTGATGGATCGTTGGAGCATGCCTTTGGCATTTCTCGCACTTCGGGCGAACTTCATGATCTTTACCATGGTCGGCCAATAATAACCGTGGCGTTTGATTTTGACCGCGAGAGATCTTCCGCCAGAATGATTTCCACATGATTTAGAATGGACCTCCTCCATGATTTTTCTACCTTTCCCCTTCTGCGCATGTCATGAGAGGACCAGAGAAACACCACTTATAAATTTCTCCCTCTATCGTGACGTACCGTGCGGCAGGTTTTCACTTCTGAGCCGCCCATTTTTGGTGGTAAGGTTCCATTCACGATATAGACTCGGATTGGTTCTATCCATGGGCTGTCGCAGCCATACTCGGTTGGGTTCACATCCGCTTCAGGTTGATCCTCGACTTCTTGCACATTTTCAATCTCGTCCCGGATTAGATTGACGACCACTGGTGGTCCGATGCTTGGATGCTCGATGAATTCGACCGGGATTACTCTTTGGAGCCCTGGATCTGAGCTCGATGCGAGGGCAGCCAAGGCGTCGGCCTGGGCGTTTTCGGCGAGGAATTCTGGTCAGGCGAACTGGTGAAATTCGAGCCAGTTCTTGGGCGAGTTTTAGATATGCGTCCATCCTTTCGTCTCTTGCCTCATATTCTCCGCTGTATTGATTGGCGACTAACTGAGAATCGCAGTAAGCATGAATATTACGGATTTTTAACCAATGGGCCAGCCGCAAGCCTGCGACAAGTGCTTCGTATTCTGCCTCATTGTTTGAAGCATGAAAAGAGAATCGGATAGACTGTTCTAGGATTTCCCGTTAGAGAGGTGAGTCGTATTCGATTCGGATCCTTGTTTGGATGAAGATCCGTCGGCGTGGAGAACCCAAGTTGAGTTTGGTTCCTCGTTAGTCATGCTTCTAGTGGGTAACTCTACCAAGAAATCCGCAAGTACTTGGGACTTTGCACATGTCCTTGGGCGATATTCGACGTCGTATTCACTCAGTTCGATTGCCCATTTTGCGAGCCTACCGATTGACTCGGACTATGCAGGATTATCCGCAGCGGGAACGTGGTGAGAACCACTATAGTATGAGACTGGAAATATGGTCTTAGTTTTCTTGCGAGGTTATGGCGGAATGCTAATTTTCCATTAGCGGGTATCGAGTTTCCGCATCCAGTAACGTCTTGCTTACGTAAAAGATTGGCTTTTTCGCGTTCTTCTCGTATCAAGACGCCACTGACTGCCGTTGCGGAAACTGCGATATAGAGGAAAAGAGGTTCACCTTCCACCGGTTTTGCGAGGACTGGTGGAGTGGCCAGGTAATATTTCAACTGTTGGAAAGCTTTTCACATTGCTCGGACCTTCGAACTTCTTGTTTCCCTTCAATGTTTCGTAAAACGGTAGGCACTTATCCGTGGAGCGCGAGATGAAACGGTTCAAAGCCGCGACTCTTCCGGTTAGCCTCTGGACTTCTCGCTTGGTTCTCGGGGAGGCCATCTCTATCAGTGCGTCGATTTGTTTAGGGTTGGCCTCGATTCCGCGATACGTTACGAGGTATCCGAGGAATTCTCCGATGCCACCGCGAATCTACATTTCGCCGGGTTGAGTTTCATGTTATGCTGGTTGAGTCGTGCAAAACATTCCTCTAGGTGGGCAATATGATCGTGTTCGTCAAGAGACTTTACGAGCATATCATCGATGTATACTTCCATAGTTTTTCGAGTTGCTCGGCAAACATTTTGTTGACGAGTCGCTGATATGTTGCACCAGCGTTTTAAGACCGAAGGCATTACCTTGTAGCAATACGTTCAGCGGTCTGTGATGAATGCAGTTTTTCGCGGTCGTCGATTCATATGATCTGATTGTATCCGGAAAAGCGTCCATGAATGACAGAAGCTTGTTTCCAGGTTGCCGACCAGTCGGTCGATGTGTGGGAGCGGAAGCAATCCTTTGGACAGGCTTTATTCAGATCCGTTAAATCGACACAGACTTCGCCACTTGCCGTTCTTCTTTTTACCCGCAGGGTTGGCAAGCCAGTCGGATACCTGACTTCTGTTACCGACCCAACTTTGAGGAGTCTTCGACTTCCTCGTTGACTCTGATGGCACGCTCAGGTCCCAGCTTTCGTCTCTTTTGCTTCGGGTTTGTGAGTGGTCGATGTTAAGTTAAGTGACATGTTACGCTAATGTCAATTCGGGCATGTCCTCGCAGCCAGCGAGCGTACTGAGGTTCTTTTTGAGGCATGCGATGAGCTCTGCCTTTATCGGTTCGCGGAGGTTGGCTCCGATTTCGACGCACTGTTCCGGGAAGGAATCGTCGAGGCAGATTGAGACCACCGGTTCGCAGGTTGGTTCACGCTTCACTTCCAGGGCCTCAGCTCTTTGGGACTGCCAGGAATTTTCCGGCTAATCACGAATCGTTTGCTTTTTCCGAGAGGTCTCGATTTCGGAATTTTTCCGTTTTAGTTCGGTTGTGAGGTAGATTTGTGCTGCTCCGTGACTACCATGTATCGTTTTGACCCCGAATGGTGTAGGGAACTTGAGGCATAGGTGGAATGTCGATGGGATCGCTCTCATGGAGTTTAACCAGGGTGTTCCAACTATCGCGTTGTATGATGTTGGACCATCGATCACAAGGAATTCCACGTTTTTGGTGACGCTCCCGGCTCTGACTGAGAGGTCAGTCGAACAGAGGGTCATAACTTGCCCTGAGAGTCCGAATACTGGGCTGGGGTCATCTGTAAGGATGCTTAGATCGACGCCCATCCTCTCGAGGGTGCTTTTATAGATAATATTAGCCGAGCATCCGGTGTCGACTAATACCCTTGCTACGTCAATACCCTGGATCGTAAGTTCTATTACGAGGAGATTGTTGTGAGGTTTGGCTATACTAGCCGTTGCTCGATCCTCGAAAGATACGATGTTGCGGACTGACGAAGTAGCCATACTGAACTTCGATTGATTGGTGGTTTTTCGAGTTAGAGAATCCGTCCCCCCCTCCTTCTAGCGCCAAACTGTGGGAACCGAAATTCACACCGTCAATTTCCGATAAATAAGATTGCGGAGGAAAGCCAAGTAAACCCGACTTTCCTTGAAGGTCCGGATTCTCTGCGTTGCCACACGAAATCGGGAAAGTTCAATAGATAAAAATAAGATGTGGAAATATTTGCCCGAAGGCGTTTTATTAGATAAGAGAAACGAGTACAAGGATTCTCCGAAAGACAAAGATTTGCGATTTTAAAGAAAAAGATAGAGTTACAGGCAGCCAAACGTCCTAAGCCTTGCTCCGCTAGTCTAACCACCTAAACCCTAGTTCTTCTAAGCTAGCAGGATGCTCTAAGTCTAATTCTGGATTTTCAGGATGCCCTTCTCCTCTGCTCTTGCTCTCCTTATATACCCTCCTAGGTCGGTTTGCCTTAGGATGATGGGCCTCGCCTTTGGGCCCAAGCTTATCTCTTCAGGAAATGTTCCATTTTGTCGGTCTTCGTAATCATCCTCGAGTTTTCTGCTATCTTCCGGTGACTTGATGTTTATCCGATGTTTCGGGAAATCGGATAAACCGTCATAGCTTGATTGGGCCTGAATTCTGAAAAATAGTAAGTAAGTCTGTGGACTTGTCTTAAGTCGTTAAGCGTTTTATACGATTTCGGAAAGATGATCTTTCGGAGAATAAACCATTATAGCTTAAAGGTCGATGTTCAAGTTAACCGATCTTTGTTTTATCGATATCTTCTACGAAATCCAATCCCTCTAGTTTCTATCGTAAAACATCGAGGACGATTCCAACCGAATCGAAAGATGTTTATTCCGTAGCCTTGATTGTCCCAAACTCACGATGATTGATCAAAACAAGTCAAGATGGGATCAGACCGAACACGATGGGACCGAGACCAGGGCGAGGCCGTTGACCGTCGCCAGTCCGAGGTGCGCCGGTATAGGCGGCCAGCGTGGCAGGTGCCGCGGCGCCAGGCGAGTGCCCGGCGGAGCCAACCGTCGCGGCAGATGCGCGTAGCCGGCCCGTCCGCAGTACGCCGCATAGGCCAGCCAGCGTGGCGCGCGGCGCTATGCCGCCCGCGCCAGGCCAGCCTGTCGCGGTGCGCTGGCGCCAGGCGGTGCCGCCGGCACCAGGCGGCCAGCGTCACCGATGCGCGAGGCGATGCCGCCCGGCGAGCCAGCGTCGCGGCGGTGCCGCGGCGCCAGGCGGTGCGCTGGCGCCAGGCGGCCAGCGTGGCGGTGCCGCCGGGTGCCGCGGTGCCAGGCCAGCCGTCGGCGAGTGCCGCGCCAGGCGAATCCGCCGGCGCCAGGCGGCCAGCCGCGGTGCCGCCCGGGTAGGTCGGCCGGCGCCAGGCCAACCAGCGGCGGGTGCCGCCTGCGCCAGGTCAGGTGCCGCGTCAGGCGGCCAGCGTCCGCGGTGCCACCGGCGCCAGGTCAGTGCTGCCGGTCGTCAGGCCATCGCCCGTCCGTGGGTTTTCCGTTGTTTGATCTCTTTCCCGTTAATTAAGCTCGTCGGGAATTCTTCGAGTTTGGAAGGATCTTTAGCCGTAGATTTCGAGATAACCGTTTTTGACCCCAACAACATCCCCCCAGACTTAAATCACACACTGTCCTCAGTGTATAACCAGTCCAGTGAACGCATAGACAATAATTAAGTACACTGATATCAAAAGTTTGGAACGATATACCTGACCTTGATGCGTATCGATCGATGTTGAGTCGCCTTCGTCGATCGCTTCTGTTTGGTTCATGTCGATCGATATCGACAGTGTCATGTCGGTCGATTTCAATGGCAATCGTATAGTTGTTACTGCAAAGAAAAACAAATACGAAAAATAAAATTCCTAAAGATAAAATAAAATGAAAAACTACCTAACAGTGGGTTGCCTCCCACTCAGCGCTTTGATTATAGTCATCTAGCTTGACTTTGGATGGAATGAGCTACTGAGATGAAGTCCAGGTACTTGTTGAAATGTTGTGGATGGAGCTGGTATCGATCGATTCCTTTGTTGAAATGTTGGTCGATGACTGTTGAATTCCATCGATCGATGCGCTGGACCTTCTGTCGATCGATTCTAAGGGTGCAGGTCTGCTTGCAAGCTGCCTCTGAATGGCTTTGATTTCCTTATGCATCCCTTCTATGCTAGATTATATGCTTCCAACCTCGTTAACAAGCGGGAAATACGTTTGGTCTAGACGTCTATCTTGTGAATCATCCACGCTTGTTATTGCTGTGTAGACATCATCAGATAATTTATCCAAATCGGCTCTGGTACAGATCTCTGAAGTCTGTATATCGATCGATGCAATAGGTTGCTTATCGGTCGATTTTTGCTTCTGCAGATTCTCGTGAAGCTTCTCTGCAAAGAGCTTCATCTGGCCGTCGATTTCAGTCAATCGCCTATCGATCGATGTGAGGTTGAGCTTGTCGATCGATGCAATCGATGCAGCCTGATAATCAAGTTGACGTTGGAACTTCTCAGCCTCCTGCTGTATGGTGTCTATTTGTAGTGCGAGTTCCTCCACTTCTTTGTCTACTAAGAAGTGTATATCAGCAATTTTCTTCTCAACTGCTTTCAGACGAGTCAATCCTCCAAAAGGATTGCAAGGTGCAGCGGGGTTCATATCTGCATGTGCTTCATTGATAAGGCGAATAGATCTCTTTATCTCTTCTGTGCAGATGCTTAGATCCCCTAGGTTGTGGAAGATAGGTTCACAGGTTTTGGTGAGTTTGCTGCTGAGACGAGCTTCTGCTTCCTTCAATTCTTTCCAGATATCTCCAAGAGACTCATCAACCTCATGTTTTGAGTAAGTGGTCGATGGTGTGGGCTCCGTATCGATCGATGTGGATGTTACTCCGTCGATCGATATTGATCTTTTCTGGCTATGGTTCTGTGCGTTGCGAAGATCTTCAAGTTCCAGCTCAAGACGTTGAACCTTCTTGAGTAATCCTTGGTCTGCACTGAACATCCAGTTCATCTCACTGCGAAGCTTGTCTGTGGCCTCTTCTAAACTCTTTTCCATGGAGAGCTTTTCCCATTTGGCGTTCTCCAAGTAAACCAGTGAACATCTCGTTGATCTCGTCTTTGGTGTAGGTTTCTTGCACCAATTCTCTTCTTGTAAATGAACTAGCGTGCTCTGGTAAACAGATGTAGGAGCGCTCTTCCATCGAAGTTCTTTGGAGCAGTTTCTTGATGTCGTCTTTAGAAATTTTGATGACGTCACCATCTATTCCTCTAGCAAAGCCATTCTCGTCTATGTAGACCCCATACTCATCTCTCTGCTCCCAAAAGAATTTTCGAACTCCATATTGAAAGCCTCTCTTTCCGAATTCGGGACACTTATCGATCGATGCAACACACTCTGTATCGATCGATTTATGTTGAAGATATGGATCCTTCCTGTTGAGATGGTTATCATCAGCTTCCTTTGGCTCGGTTGTTGTGTCTGCCTCGTGGTGCTGATAATGGTGGTCTGGTTCGTACTGTTGTTTCTGGAATAGGTTGTGGGATTCATTGGCTAACTGTAGGACGTCTGTAGGACGTCTGCAATGTCTTCTCTGGATATGTGGAGTGTTCGTCCATCCATTGAAGCGTGCAAAGCCTTGTGAATCCCTGAAAATACCAAACTCATCCGGGATTAGATTACCGACATTAAGTACATTTGAATTTGTTACCGGGGATGGTTGGGTGTATGTATTGGTCGATGGCACAGGTTCTGAATCGGTCGATGGTTGTTCAGGCCTATATGTCGGTTGTACTCGTGCCGTGTCGATCAATGAGACTTTTCGGGCTGGGTGATGTATGTTGGTTTGGCGATCTCGACCGCGAAGCTCTCGTACTGGTAGTCGCTTGCCCAGCTCGATTGAGTAGTCTCTGTCTCGTTGATGACTGTGTTGTCGAATGATGCGAGGCAAGTAGTATCGATCGATGGGGAGAAGGCCCTGTCGATCGATGTCATGATTCTGAGGTTGTGGTGGAGAAGTCGATCTTCATCTTCTGGAAGGTTGTGACATTCTATAGCTCTCTCCTCCTCGTAATCATCGGTATACTCCTCAATATGAGTAGTATTTGCAGCATATGGTGGGATGTAGTAGTCATTCTCCCACGTGTTTACTTTGAAATCACCTTCTAGAAACTCCTCCTCGATCTGATTGAATAGTGAATCGATCGATGACCATGTGTGGCTGTCGATCGATGTCGATTCATCAGAGATGATCGATCAGACAGTGCTTCTATCGATCGATTCTGCGGTCTCTGTCTCGTATTCGCCTTGTGAGTCGTATATATCTCCACAATAGCAAACAACTACAAGGTCTGAGCCGTCTTGGATCTTCTTAGGGACGTTGATGACTCGTACTGGATCATAGTAGACCGTAGGGTTGATCAGGGTTAGGCATAGTGTGTTTGTCTGAAGGTTGCAGACTGCTCCAACTGTGGCTAGAAAGGCTCTTCCAAGTAGCAAAGAAGTGGGTAGGGTTATCTTGACGTCCAATACATGGAAGTCTACTGGAATTAGGGCTTCTCCTATGGTGACCTCAAGGTTTCTCACAATTCCTCCAGAGTTCTGCTGAGAACAATCCACAAAGATGAATGATTCTTCAGTAGGCTCTATCTTCAGACCTAGATGGTCTGCTATCACCTTGGGTAAGATGCTAACTCCAGATCCTGTGTCACATAGGGCACGTGGGAAGTTGATCCCCTGTATTGAGCAAGGAACAACAAACTTTCCTGGATCACCCTTCTTCTCTAGTTTGATCCTCTTCTTCATACTTTCTCTGACTTGGTTGAACATCCTCTTGATGTCTTCTTCTGTCTCCTTAGTTTCTCTGAAAAACATCCACAATCTGTGTGAAAAGTAGGCTTCTTCAAAGGGTTTCTCTGTAGGTATCCTTAGAACTCTCTTTCTGAAACTTGCCAACTCTTTCTCATTAACTCCTCTTTTAAGGTGTTTAGGAACCTTCTCTTTCCTTTTTCTGAGAACTCTGCCATCTTTTTCCTTTTCTATCTCCATTGGATCAATAATATCTGTGGGTTTCTTCATTATGGCGGTTGGTGGGTTTCTGGAAGGCTTAGATTGCTCCCGGAGTGCATTAAGTCGTGCAACATCTATCTTGGGAAGTTGCACTCGGCGTGTGATAACTGAATATCGATCGACAGCTTCGGTGTGTTGATCGATTTCTTTATCAATCGATCGATCGATGGGACGTCTGTCCGGTCGGTCGATGCGGTATGGGCTGGGCGGGTGTGGGTGCTTTGCTGCGAACTCCTCGTGAGTAAGTATCTTCACGGTATTGCACTCGTTGGTGGATCTTTCAAGATCCATCGGTCGATGCTCGCCTTGTTCCACCGATCGATTGGTATTGGCGTACATCGATCGATGTGGTGATCCTGACATCGATCGATTCTAGTGGTTGCCGCCAATTCTTTCGATCTGGAAGTCTCCCCCTTGCAGCTTCTCTTGCTTTACCACTCTCCAAAAATCATCCTCTATGATAGCATTGATGTTGTGGCCTGTTGTTTCTTCTCCTGTCCCTTTTCCTAAAGCTTCCTGCTTCTTAACAGCTTCTCCTGTCTGAATCACTTGAGTCTCTAGTTTCTTCACATGGGAACTCAAAGCATCAAGCTTTGTGTTCAAAGTGGTGTAGACAGCGTCGATCTTTCCATAAAAGTTCACCTCTAACTGCTGCTGGCTCTCAAGAACTTTGCTGAGCATGTCTTCTAGCTTTCCTTCTGGGATTGGTGTGGGTGGCTTCATGTAAGATGAGTTTCCATAACTCCTGTTGTTCTTGGGGTTTCTGCTGTTGAAGTTTCCTCTCTCTCCTGCGAAGTTTCTGTTTCCTTGGTTTCCAGACCTCTGAAATCCGATTCCACTGATCCAGTTGACTTCTGCTTCTTTGTAGTCATCTTCTTCATCAGCTTCTGCATCCTCTACTAAGCAGATTTGCTTGTTTAGCTTGTACCTCATTTATCTGTTCCGTTCCAAGGAACGCTGCAGATCTTGCTTTTACAATGTTCTTTGAGTTGTTTCTGGATGCTAGGTTGTCTATTAGCTTCACAACATCTTCAGGATTCCTTGTGGTGAAGTTGCCTTCACTCGCAGTGTCTAGAGCCATCTGATATTTCAGTGCGATGCCTCTGAAGAAAGTGCAGACCAGCTGTACTTTATTGAATCCATGGTGTGGGCAGTCTCGCTGGTAAGACTTGAATCTGATCCAGGTATCCTTGAATGAATCTCCAGGCTCCTGATTGAATGTGGCAATTTTCCTTCTTAAGTCTTAAGCGCGCGCATCATCAAAGAAGTTACGCAAAAATGTGTTTTTGATGTTGCTCCAGGATGTAAGAGATCCTGGTGGTAGCTACTTAAGCCATTGTAAAGCTTCTCCAGATAAAGAGTGTTTGAAGAGCTTACAGAGGAGGTAGTCCACAGGGACTCCATTGGCTTTGATAGCAGATATGAGATCCTCGAACCTCTCCAGGATGTAAGAGATACTGGTGGTAGCTGCTTAAGCCATTGTAAAGCTTCTCCAGATAAAGAGTGTTTGAAGAGCTTACAGAGGAGGTAGTCCACAGGGACTCCATTGGCTTTGATAGCAGATATGAGATCCTCGAACCTCTCCAGATGGTCCATGGGATGCTCACTGGACAGCCCATAGTAAGGTATCTGTCGCACAAGGGTGTAGTACTGCGGCTTGAGCTCGAAATCGCCTCTCTGAATAGCAGGGGGACGAATGGCTGATCTGTTGGTGTATAACTGATCTGGACGGTTGTAGTCAGCTAGTGTTCGAGCAGCCTCTTCTACAGGTTGAACAGCTCCTGTAGCTTCATTCTGGGCGTTGAGTTTCTGACCTGCTTCATTACGAAGGTGACCTTCTTGGTCACGCAAGTCTCCATTCTCATCTCGTGTGAGAATAATAGGTAACCATGACTCATGGAGTAGTATCGATCGATATATCGCTTAGGGTATCGATCGATGTCGGATGAAAGATGTCGGTCGACGGTGAAGTAGTGTCGGTCGACGTGAAGGTGCGAGTATCGATCGACGAAGACGGTGTCTCGGTCGGCAGGGGTGCGTCGGTATCGGTCGACAGCAGTTGATATCGTTGATCGATGTGGAACGGATTTCCTCATGGATTGAACGCTCCAAGCTGCGTGGTCTTCTGAGAACAAAGTTGGGATTCCTTGTTGCTTCCGGTGCTGCTGGGCATGTACCGAAAAGACAAGAAAATTTTGTGTCAGAAAACAAATTAAAATAAAATAGAAATAACCTAGACCTAATCTAATCAGATCAGATCCTATTGTATCAAAGCTCCCGGCAACGGGCGCAAATTTGATATCACTCAAATTACTCCTAAGGAGTGACTTTACTCTCTCAAATAAGAGGTTCAGCTTGTAGTACTTAGGATCGAATCCACAGAGAGCTAGTGTACAAATAAGATGCAATCTTAATGACTACGCTAGGTTGAAAATAGTTTAAAGTAAAGTGCAGGTTTGCTGAGTAAGGATAAGATTACTCAGTTGAAAGGATTTGGTTTTAAAACAGAAAGAAAAGTAGTTAGATTCGGGATAAGTATTCAGGAATTCAGGATTATAAATACTATAAAGGCTAACAAGTTACTTGCATGATATGTCGAGCTCAACATTTATTAAATGAATCCATCAGCTCGTGATTATTTAGACCATCTATTACTTAGATGCTAAATGGTATTGGTCGGCTACTCCGATGGTATCGCCGATAGTTCGATAGGAATATCGACCGATACACCTCTAGCTACGCCGATCGACACTCTATAGGAGTATCGACGATACGGCTCTAAGCAAGCTTTATGCTGAAGTTGATACAATGCTCACCATGATCTTAGATCAGCCGATATCTCAAGAGGGTCATAGCATGTTTAGGATGTTGTCGTATTGCATGTAATGAACAATGCAATCCAAGTTTATGTTCTAGGTAGCTAAGCTAGAAAAGCATTAGTGAACAATCTTAACAATAAATATCACAACTATAGAAATTATAGGTTGGGGCTAATCCCTCATATCCTATTTAAACCCTAAATCTAACAATTGAATCTACTCGACATGGCTAAGTAGTTCATAGCAACAAGGTAATAATAGAAGTTCATAGACCTATTAGAGGGTGAACACTTAGGTTCCAATCACAAATATCTTTGGATCTCTCCTCTAGGTCTAGAATTCTGTAATCGTTGGCGCTAGGAGGGGGTAACGGATCTATCTATCTCGCAACTGCACACGCTCGATCATGTCTACTGACGCCACCAAAGACCAGCCAACGCTAGACGGAACACCGCCGACGCCAACGCTGAGAAGACTCCAACGGAGATACGCCCACAGTCACTGCTGATGCAAACACTGAGGCTCAGACAAATGAAGGAAATGTTTACCTCGCCCAAGAACGGGCGGAACAACAGACAAGCTGATAACCTCGCCGCAAAACAGGTCGACACCTTAACGCGAGGAGCAAATTGCCGCTGGTCTACCAAGGCACGGCGCAGAAGACTCGACTTCGATCTCCGGAGAACGAGAAAAGATGCCTCGAAGAGCCCACTCCCGAGGAAGCGGTTCCAAAAGGACAGCAAACGACCTCGCAGAACCTTCCACCCCGCTACGGAAACAGAAAAGTGACGCCGAGCGCAACAATCTGGATATCGAGACCAATCGGATCCCTCCGATGAAGACGCTGACATCAACCCTAGGAGGACCCGAAGCCAGTCCGCTCGGCAGACGGTATCCTTCGAGAGGCCCATGACAGAAGAGGAAGAAGAACTCTACTGGATGGAGCAGGAAGAACTCGCAGAGGATCAAGCTCGGATCCATCGCAACCAGCGCCGACAAACTCGGAGGAACGCCGTTAGCAATAGCGAGATCCATGATCTCCGCGAATCTCTCAAAAAGACCGTGGCCAAAGTGAAAGCGGTGAAATCGCAAATCCATCAGGCGACCAGTTCCGCCCCCGAGATCGATAGACTTCTCGAGGAAGCACGGAAAACATCGTTCACCGCTTGGATCACGGAAACACGCATCTCAGACCCAGGGAAAATCAAAATCCCGGTCTATGACAGTACGACGGATCCTAAGTCGCACCTACAGTCCTTCCAGATCGCAATGGGTAGGTGCAAACTCCCAGAACGCGAACGAGACGCGGGTGATTGTCTTCTCTTCGTCGAGCACCACAAAGGCGCTGCGATCGAATGGTTCTCCCGGCTCAAAAGGAACTCCATCGGAAGCTTCCGCCAACTGGCCTCGGCGTTTCACAAACAATACTCCATGTTCATGGACAGAGAAACGTCCGACGTGGACCTGTGGAGTCTAGCTCAGAAGGAGGACGAGTCGCTCCGCGACTTCATGCGAAGGTTCAAACTGGTGATGGCCAGGGTAACAGGCATCAGCGACAATGTCGCAATCAACGCCCTGAGGAAGACTCTCTGGTATAAGTCGAAGTTTCGAAAGTGGATACTACTGGAAAAGCCGCGGACAATCAAGGATACTCTCCACTAAGCAACGGACTTCATCATCATGGAGGAAGAGATGAAACTTCTATCGCAGAAGCACGGACCACGAAAACGTCCTCAAAAAAGAAACCCTCTCGTAACGACAACGCCCATCACGAAGGGAAGACGCAGCATAACTACGCCATCAACTCGAGCAAGGCAAAACCTCCGGAAACACCTGGACCAGGAACCAGTACAAGGATAATTCCTACTGCGAGTTCCACGAAACCAGAGGTCACTCCACTGCGAACTGCAAGGTTCGCCCGCCGCCAAAACTCCTCACCGCGAACTATCAAAGGTCAAGAGTATAAAGAACTTGCTCCTGGACTCGACCGCCCAAAGACCAACAAAACTGTCTCCGAGGACCGCTAATCGAAAATCAATCGGTTGAAAACGCGGAAGGAGATAGGACGACCAAGGGAACAACAACAGTCGCCAGAGGGTAAACATGATCATCGGAGGATCACAGTTCTACCAAGACTCAGTCTCGTCGATAAAAGCCTACGGGAGAAAAGACGAGACAAGTTCCAACTGGTTTCCGGATAGCGATATTCCTAACCACGCGATCACTTTCGAGGAACAGGAAACAGTCGGAATCGACAAGCCTCATTGCGATCCTTTGGTTATCGACCTGGTAATCCAGGATCTCGAGGTCGGCTGCATCCTCGTCGATACAGGAAGTACGGTCAACGTTATCTTCCGCGACACCCTCTACAGGATGAAGATCCCACTTGGGGAAGTTGTCCCTGAGCCAAAACCTTTGACTGGGTTTTCGGGCATCACTTCCATGACCCTTGGGAGAATTAAGCTCCCGGTGATGGCGAAAGAAGTCACAAAAATCGTCGAGTTTGCAGTAGTCGACAACACGGCCATCTACAATGCCATCATGGGAACCCCTTGGATTAACTCCATGAAGGCAGTACCATCAACATATAACCTCGGCATCAAATTTCCGACTCCCACCGGAACCGCAGTTATCTGGGGTAGTCAGAAACAATCATGACTTTGTTACCTAGCGGAGTTCAAACTGCGAAAAGATCGGAACGCCCCAGCGGCCAACCCGAAACGAGCAAAGGAATCACACAACATTCCTGAAGACTCAAACAAGATGATCCAGAATCATCCAACAGGAAACAATTCAAGACAGCGACAAAGCCTCTGAGTCCACCGCGGTAAAAGCAGACAGCTCTACCCCCGCACAAATCGTCAATCCGACCAGCACGATCGGAACGGCAACGCACAGGGAGTAAAAACGTCTGCGGCAACTATCAGAACTACGAGATGGCTTGATCCTCGAAAGAGTACGAGGCAGCTCGTCGAAACCCGGCGAGTTCAGCTATCCTCCTCACCAAAAGGTGGTACGATACCCTATACCCCCACAAAACGCAAAATATCCTCACATGTACTCAAATTTTTTTGAAATTTTCAAATAAAATTCTTTCTATCTATTTCTTACACTCACTTAATTTAGAAAACGCGTAAACACTTCGTAATAACGAAAATCACATCTTCAAAAGAAACGAGACGCCGCAACTTCTGAAAAAGATAACAAAACCCAAAATCTAAAACAACTTATGCCCGATTGGCCCGACGGACGACTCAGAAACGCTTCACTCAATACAAACTCGTAGTCAGACCTACAAGGTCCTCTTACATCCGACAAGGATATCATAGCGCTATACAAGAAACCCAAAATTTTGGTTTAGCGCCTCGGATAAACTCAAGATAGCTCGATTCTTTTAACATAAGTCATATAAGCCAGCGACTAGCGGACTTTAAACGAAAAGAATCAGGAAGAAATCAATAACAGGCAAAACGAAAGCCGATCAGTCATCGCGACAACCTTAAAGCTGAGAGTAAGCCTAGGTCTTGCCCTAAACCCAGTCTTGCTGGATCTTGACATCTCACAGACATAGTATCGTATACGAGATCCCAAAACATGTCTCTTATCGCTACACCTAAAACGCCGCTAAAAGTAGCATACGGACCAAGCGACAAAAAGAGTTGGGATCTGGTGACTACTCGCATTCTTTCCTCTACACTTGACGAAAGTATAAATCAAAACAAAAGACGAAATTTCAAATTTTCATATTCATAAAGTCCGCAAAGACGGCGGATTCTAAGCCACCAACGGCCAGTCCAAAACATAAGAATGCAACCTCCGACGGTCGCAGAATAAAACTCCTAAAATGGCCACACACGGCCAAAACATACGATTCACAAAAGGAAGTCAACATCGAAATCCAGGTGCGGAAATCCCAATGAACCTGCAGGCTGGTCCACTTCCTCGCTCACGCTTGAGCATTCCCAGCACCCTCGGCGTCTCATCAGCTTCGCCTCCATCGATCCTCGAAACCTCGATAGGTTCCCGTAGTCTCCGGACTCTTTCCTCGACTGGAGGAACCAAGGACTCAGCATGAGCACATTCGCCATAAAGTCCTTCATCTCAGCGATCTTGAATCAAAAGAGAAACCGGGTTCTGATACTTGTAAAGGTTTACAACCGAGCCCCGGCACTCGCGAAAATCGCCAACAAACTCCTGAGCTTCTTTAAAACATTGAAACTCAGCAGCGAACGATTCCGCCCGTCTTGCCACCTCAGCTGCGACCATCCTCCTTCCTCTCCTTTCCGCCCGAACAAGAGCTCGAGCATGAAGCTCAGCTTACTTTTGTTTTGCCTTAACCTCTTTTCGAATCGGAAGAGCTCGCCAGCTTCCTTGGTCTTGAAGTTAGCAATCCTAGACTTGCGGAAACTTGAGTCAAGCGCATTGCCAAACACTCTTAGTCCCTGCATAAATTCAAGATCAATAAACATACATATATGCGGATTCAAGAAAACGGTTAAGAAGTTCAAAGGACAAAACCTCATTGATCCGCTGGGAGCCCTCGCAAAACACATTGCTTCTTCTCTTCCTCCAGCGACTCATCAGTAACAAACTCTGGAGGAAGGCCATCAAAGAAATTGTTGGGAAGTGGAAAATCGCTGGCTCCGCTTTTCCGTTGGAACAAAACTAGGGTTTTCCCCAACGGTGAAGGATCTTCCAACCTTCTCCACCATCGATTTCTTTCCTTTACGATATCTCTGTTTACACCTCCGAAGTCGGGCTTCGATAACCGGTTCGCATCATATGTCGACAGAGTCTCGACCGTAAGGACTTCCAGAAAACGGCCTTTGACGAAGGAGATCCCTCTTGACGAAAAGATCGCAATGCAAATGCGCAACAGCCCCGTTCTCTACAAAGCGAAACTTTTCACTAAAAACTCGCGACTTCCGAATAACAAAATAGACAACGAAGTTTTCATCAGATACCTCGGTTGAAGTTCCATGCATGCGGAAATAGATGGAGGCAGCTCTCCTCGACATAATCACCATCTATTCAGACAAAGAAGAAACGTTCCTGCCACGACTTAGGGTTCGAAGTAGTCCCCTGAATTATGGCCATATCCTTCTTAGGCAGCATGGAGTAGTAACCGCCGCCACAGTCGGCCGAGTGCTCCAAAGGCCTTCGAAATCACCAGGACTGAGATCGATCCCGAGCTCATAACTTGAGACCAGTACGCCAAGCCAACTCTCTAAGGCAAGAACGCTGAGCTGGCTGATCGAAAGTTCGAAGTGACGAAGCGTGATGTCTTGCATATTTACATGTTTTTAGCTATCATATCTTATGCATTTTTGCTCATTTAGATTAGGCATTAGGCATCTTTAGGCTCATTTTGCATTCATAAGTCCTTATTAGGTGTTGGAGCACACTTTGGAGATATTGAAGATGTTTGGGAGTTTTATGATGAAAAAGAAGGGTTTAAAGATGAACATGGACAGAGGCCTTAGGGATACCTTCTGATGCTAAGATTTGGGGGAGGCATGGCAGTTTGAGTTAGCTTTCCAATGGAAGTGATTTCAAGACATTTGGAGTCATATTGGAGAAGTTATGGTCAATTTAATGGAAGCACGTCAAGCCACCCGGGTGACCATACCCGAGCCAAACCATCAGGTCATGCTGGATGAGCTCAGTACGCGGCCCGTACCACCCGAGCACGAGGACCCGCACGGGATGGGAGCTGGGAAACACGCGGGTGCACACACCCGGGGAGACTCACCCGCACGGGACGGACAAGGGACGGACGGACTGGACGACCAAGGACGCACCCGACCTTGCCTCACCCGCGTACCAGCAGACACCCGACAGCACCTGCCCGACCTGGACGACCCGCACGTTCTGATGCTAGACGAGCTCCGGACGCGTCCAGCACCACCCGGACCAGGACACTCGGACGTCCCACAGTTCCTCCTACCCGCGTACCAGCCTGCACACCCCTAGTACCACCCGCCACACACCCGCACGCCCCGCTAGCTGCTGGACACCCACCACGCGGCCGAACACACTCGGCCTAGAGAGGCCGCACGGCTTGGACGCCGGACGAGCAGGACACACCCGACCTGGACACACCCGCCTGGACAAGCACTAGCTGACCCGGTGGCTCAGCTTCTTCCTTTCTCCTTGCTTCTCATTGGTCGAAAATCACTTGGCCAAGGGTACTTTAGTATTTTTGCTTTATGTTTCCAAGGGTTTTCAAGCCTATGTATAAATACTCTTGTGATCTCATTAAGGGATCTAACTTTTTTCTCAAAACATATTTAGAACTTGAAGAAAGTTTGGATCTTTGATCCTTTTACATCATTTCTTTTGTGTTTAATAGATTATCTCTTTCTTTAATCATGTTTAGCCTTGAATCATCATTGATTTTGAGGTTTTCCATGGGTATTAGTGAGTAGATCTATCTAGGGTTCATGGGCTTGGGAGACTAAGGGTGATTAGTAGATCCAAGGTGTTTAGTATTAGATCTATCATCTCCTTGCATTGATTTGGTGTTCTTCTTGCTATATTTGGGTTGGCCTCTCAAACATAGAGCCATAGGCATTTCATGCCCGAAGGTGTTCTATGAAATGCCTGAACCAACTCATCTATGCTTTTAGCTTGCTTTGCCTAAGGGATTAGTTGTCAAAGAAGCTAGGATTGCTATTAGACTCATTCTCCATGTTTGCTTTGATCATTACAGCCAAAGGGATTTGGTGTACTTGGGTGATCATTGCAAAGAGTATTCATCTAGGGATAGAGCTTGCTTAGTTTTGTTGTCTAGGCATAAGGAATTAGATTGATTGAAAAGTTAGCATCTTGGATTGAATCTTGATCACCCAAAGTCAGTTCCCTTGTCCCAAGAACCCCTTGCCTCATTGAGAAAGAAAGTTCAATCTTTTATTGCATTTTATAATTGTCTTAGTTTCATAATCATCCTCTCATCTTGTTTAGACTTAGATTAAGCATGAACTTGCATTCCCTTTGCATTAGAATCTCTTAGAATTGGATTGACATCTTGTATTCTACAACATTTGATTAGGACCTGAAAAGTCCTGTTGTCAAATTGGCCCCAAGTTCTAAGTTGATTTTGACATTGGGATTTAGTTATTTGCATGAGACTAAGTCATTTTTCTTTTATTGTATCTTGTGATATTGGTTCTTGCCTCTTATATCTTTGACTTTCAGGTGTATGATCACAAGAAGCAGAGGGGCATCCAACTTGGTTCCTACTGTTGAAGAGATTGCTGCACTTGAGAGGGAGATAGCTAGACAAAGAAGAGAAGTAGAGCAACAGGCTCATCTTCAAAGGTTGGGGTTTGAGATGGAGAATCTACCTCAAGATGGTAATGTCCAAGGGACAATGGTCCAAGAGCTGACAATCCTAGACCACCACGCCAGCCACATCACCAACCACGCCAAGCAAGAGCCATTGGAGCCTATGACCAACCTCACATTCATGGTCATAGGTTGGGAATCAGAGCACCAGCTGTTGAGAACAACAACTTTGAGATCAAATCAGGGCTGCTGCATTTGATTGAGAACAACAAGTTCCATGGCCTTGCTGTGGAGGATCCCTTGATCACTTGGACACATTTGATAGCTACTGTAGCTTGTCCAAGATTAATGGAGTCTCTGAAGATGCTTTCAAGCTGAGGTTGTTTCCATTCTCTTTGGGAGACAAGGCACATCTATGGGAGAAGGCTGTTCCAAGTGACTCTATCACTACTTGGAATGAGTGCAAGAGAGCATTCCTAGAGAAATTCTTCTCTACCTCAAGAACATCCAAGATCAGAAATGAGATCTCTAGCTTTCAGCAGAAGAACCTTGAGAGCTTTAGTGAAGCATGGGAGAGGTTCAAGGGCTATTGGTCTCAATTCCCACATCATGGCTTCACCAAGGAGAGTTTGCTTAGTACCTTCTACAGAGGTGCTCTACCAGAGTTCAGGAGCAGATTGGACACAGCCAGCAATGGGTTCTTCTTGGGCAGAACTGAGCAGGATACTGAGGAGCTAGTGGAAAACATGGCCAGGAGTGATTCAGTCTACAGTGAGGAGCATGATAGGGCCAACAGAGGCACTGATGAAGATGATCCGCACACAAGAAAAGCCCTGAAATCTCTCCAAGAAAAGTTGGACAAGCTTCTTGTAGAGAAGGCTAAGCAAGAACAGCTTAACTCCATTGGGAACCAGCAACAGCAACAGCCTGCTAGGACTACTGAAGTTCATGGTGTAGAAGGTCAAGAGGAGCTGTGCTTCATCAATTCTAATGGCACATGGTATAGGAAAGAGCCCAACTTCCAATACCAAAACAACTACCAGCAAAGACCTTACTACAACAATCACCAAGGAGTTTACCAAGCAAACCAGCCTACTCAGCCCCAAGGAAGCTCTTCTCAAGCTCAGGTTCCAAGTTCAAACTTGGAGTCCATGTTCAAACAACTCTTAGAAGCTCAAGAGAAGAATGCTAGGAGCATTGGAGATGAGTTCAAGAATATCCATGCCAAGATTGATGGAACTTATTCTGATCTCAGCAACAAGTACATGCAACTTGCCTCTCACCTCAAAGCTTTGGAGAGCCAAGTTGCATCCATGTCTTCATCCTCCAAGAATCCAATGGGATCTCTACCAGGAAAACCAGAGAAGAACCCTAAGGAGACTTGCAATGTTATCATCTCCACTTCTTCAGGGATTGCATTGAGTGATCATAAGAATGAAGTTGATGAGATTGAGAGGCTAGTGCTTGGAAATCAGATTGAACATGATAAGAGACTGGTTGTGGCCACAGCTGAAGCTAGAGTTGTGAAGAGAGCTGATAAGAAGGTTCAAGGAAGGATTGATGAGTCTAAGGTTGAGACACAAGTTGAGAAGAGTGCTAACCCCAAGCTGAAAGAAGTGAAGGAAGAAGACAATGAGGTTGAGCTATCACCATATGATAAGCTCCCTTACCCTCAAAGGTTCCTCACTAAAGCTCAGAAAAAAGTGGTCTCCAAATTCAGAAAAGACCTCAGTGATATTGGAGTCAAGCTTCCAGAGATCAGCAATATGCATGCTGCTCATGTCCAACTGATGCTCATAAAGGACATTCTCACCCACCAAGCTGAAGTGGCTGAACTTTTGGACATCTCACTTCTGAAGATTGATCCACCAATCCCTCCCAAGTCCCTCCCTAAGCTTGAGTCTCATGGGAAGTTCACACTGTCTTGCTCTCTTGGTAAACTAACTATGGATGATGCTCTTGTTGATAGTGGAGCTAGTGTGAATGTCATCTCCCTGGATATGGTGCAGCATATTGGGATTGAAAGCATGGAAACAGATACTCCTCCTCTCATCTTTGGGGATTCCTCTTCTACAACCCCACTTGGCATAATCAAGGACTTTCCCTTGAAGATTGGATCCTGCACCATACCTATTGACCTCACTGTTTTGAAGATGACATCTGAAGAAAGAGTCCCTTTGATCCTTGGCACTCCCTTCCTCACAACAGTTGGAGCTTGCATTGACTTTCCCAACAAGAAGGTCACTCTTATGCATGTCAACAAAGCTGTCTCCTATCCTCTCCAGCCTCCACTCAAATCAGACTATTGTGGGACAATCACTTGTGATGTACAAGCTGTTGAGAAGCCCCAAGATGAAGAGGTTGAAGGTAAGAAAGAGGGTCTTGATGGAGAGTGTTCTAAGGAGTTGTGTGTTGAGCACTTGGAAAGTGCTAAAAGAGAGGGGATGGCTGGAGCCTTAAGGGCCACTCATGGCAAGAAGAAGATAGTGAAAGAGCCTCCTCTTGATTTGCTCTCACACACTCTCACTCTCCATCCAAAGAAGCTCAAGGATGGAGCCATTCAGTACAAGATCAAGCATAAGGGCAGGTCCACACCATTCTCAAGTGCTAGAGCCATCATCACTCCTCAGCTCCAAGATGACCCTATCAAGCTTCAAGAGCTTCTCTCTCAGGTCCTCATCATCACACTTGAAGGTGGGAAGGATCCTCCTTCTCACTAGTCAAAAGAAAAGGTAGTCAAGCTAAGTGACTCAAAACAAGCTCACTTGGGAGGAAGTCCCATGGTTATCCTTGTACATAGTTTTGAAATTTCAATTCTCTTTTAAGTTTTTAATAAAAGTGGTCAAGGTTTTCAGGTTGAGCCAAGCACTAGAGGAGAGAAGAATGGTGGTGAACCACTTGAGCACCATGATCCATGTAGCAGCCTCCTCTAGTTGCTATGAACCAAGCCAGCTTCTAGTCATGCCACAAGCACCATGCCCAAATCTCCTTGTGTTGTATTACTCCAACCCTTTGTATATACATTTGATTTTGCCTTGTTGAGGTATCTCTTACTCTCTTACTCACACAGGAGACTGTGTGATTTAAGTGTGGGGGAGGTACCGGATATTTGATCATGTTTGCTTTGTGATTTTTGAGTCTCATGCATTGCATTGTACAATCATAAGTGCATAGAAAATCCAAAAAATTTTAAATTTTGAACCATGTAGATTGCATCACTTGCATCCTTAAGATTGAGTCTAGAGCATATAGGTTGCATTCATTTGCATATGGAGCATTGACTTGTAAAGAATACTTGTTTGCACTGAATTTGGCACCCTAGTTAAACATATCAAGTAGCTTGAGCACCTTTGAAAAGCTTGCATGCTTTGAGCCTTGAAAACTCTTCTTGAAACTTGCTTGCTTGCTTGATATTGGCATTGTTCTTAAGCCCAGCTCCATCCTGAACTTAGACTTGAATGAACTTAATCTCTCTTGCATATGGGCATTTGCATACTTGATCATGGATCTCATACACATTTGGGTTATCTTTTTCCATTGTACCACCCTTTGTTAACCCAAATGGCACTCCCTTACCCTTGAACCCTATCCATTCTTTGAATCCTACATTGATTTGCTTGAGTGAGGCCTCTTTGATAGCTTGTCATGTGCAAAATCTTGAGAGTATTGGGAGCGACATGGATTTGTTCTCATCTCTTGCTAGCATAAGGTCATCATTTGAGCTAGCTTCTAGGATGGTGAGTGAAGTGTTTGTTACCTAATTGTTTACATTTTGGGGTTTGGGGATATGACAAAGTTGAGATTGATGAACAAAAAGTTTTGATAAAGAAAAGCCCTAGGGACCTAGAAATAAAAAAATGAAAAGCTCTTAGTTGAAGTCTTTGACCTTCCCTCATGCATATAAAAATAAAATAAAAAAAAAAAAGAAAAGAAAAGAAAAGAAAAAAAAAAAAAAAAAAAGAGATTCAATGAGATAGTGGGAAGGAAAGATTTAAGAGTTAGAGCTTAGAATGTGAATAGAGGTCCTTAGAGGTAGCATCATGAGAAAGAAAATGTTCATTGGGTGAGTGATGTGAGTATGTTTTCATTTTGGGTTATGGTATGAATTAAAAGGGTGTAGAACTTGTAATCACTTAGGATTTGGGTAGAATGATGAGGATGGATCCATGTATGCATGAATTGCTCCTAGTCTTAGATAAATTTTGCATAATGATCAAGCTCCTTGATTTTGAGTGATTGCCACCTTGAAATGATGCATTGAACCCTCCTTTTCATCCATATTAGACCATTTGATCACCAAGCCAAATGATTGAGATCATGTGCCCATTTGTGAGACTTCACCTTGTGTGTGTGTGTGAATCGATGTGAGGGCTGGTTAAGAGAACATGTTGGTTGATAGGCATTGCATCTTGTGTAGAGGCATAAGAGTCATTGATAGGCCTTGTGAAGCTAGAGCATAATAAGAAAGTTTTGCTCATGCTATTTGCTATGTTTCTTTAGGATGTCAGGTTGAGTGCTATGAGTGTTTCCTTTGGCTTTGTTCCCATCCTTGCATCCACCCCCCTTGTGTTTGAAAAGTTTACTTGAGGACAAGCAAAGGTCTAGTGTGGGGGAGTTGATGTCTTGCATATTTACATGTTTTTAGCTATCATATCTTATGCATTTTTGCTCATTTAGATTAGGCATTAGGCATCTTTAGGCTCATTTTGCATTCATAAGTCCTTATTAGGTGTTGGAGCACACTTTGGAGATATTGAAGATGTTTGGGAGTTTTATGATGAAAAGAAGGGTTTAAAGATGAACATGGACAGAGGCCTTAGGATACCTTCTGATGCTAAGATTTGGGGGAGGCATGGCAGTTTGAGTTAGCTTTCCAATGGAAGTGATTTCAAGACATTTGGAGTCATATTGGAGAAGTTATGGTCAATTGAATGGAAGCACGTCAAGCCACCCGGGTGACCATACCCGAGCCAAACCATCAGGTCATGCTGGATGAGCTCAGTACGCTGCCCGCACCACCCGAGCACGAGGACCCGCACGGGATGGGAGCTGGAAACACGGGTGCACACACCGGGAGACTCACCCGCACGGGACGGACAAGGGACGGACGGACTGGACGACCAAGGACGCACCCGACCTTGCCTCACCCGCACCAGCAGACACCGACAGCACCTGCCCGACCTGGACGACCCGACGCTCTGATGCTAGACGAGCCCGGACGCGGCCCAGCACCACCCGACCAGGACACTCGGACGTCCCACAGTTCCTCCTACCCGCGTACCAGCCTGCACACCCGACTAGTACCACCCGGCCACACACACCCACACGTCCTGCTAGCTGCTGGACACCCACCACGCGGCCGAACACACTCGGCCTAGAGAGGCTGCACGGCCTGGACGCCGGACGAGCAGGACACACCCAACCTGGACACACCCGGCCTGGACAAGCACTAGCTGACCCGGGTGGCTCAGCTTCTTCCTTTCTCCTTGCTTCTCATTGGTCGAAAATCACTTGGCCAAAGGCACTTTAGTATTTTTGCTTTATGTTTCCAAGGGTTTTCAAGCCTATGTATAAATACTCTTGTGATCTCATTAAGGGATCTAACTTCTTTTCTCTCAAAAACATATTTAGAACTTGAAGAAAGTTTGGATCTTTGATCCTTTTTACATCATTTCTTGTGTGTTTAATAGATTATCTCTTTCTTTAATCATGTTTAGCCTTGAATCATCATTGATTTTGAGGTTTTCCATGGGTATTAGTGAGTAGATCTATCTAGGGTTCATGGGCTTGGGAGACTAAGGGTGATTACGAGTAGATCCAAGGTGTTTAGTATTAGATCTATCATCTCCTTGCATTGATTTGGTGTTCTTCTTGCTATATTTGGGTTGGCCTCTCAAACATAGAGCCATAGGCATTTCATGCCCGAAGGTGTTCTATGAAATGCCTGAACCAACTCATCTATGCTTTTAGCTTGCTTTGCCTAAGGGATTAGTTGTCAAAGAAGCTAGGATTGCTATTAGACTCATTCTCCATGTTTGCTTTGATCATTACAGCCAAAGGGATTTGGTGTACTTGGGTGATCATTGCAAAAGAGTATTCATCTAGGGATAGAGCTTGCTTAGTTTTGTTGTCTAGGCATAAGGAATTAGATTGATTGAAAAGTTAGCATCTTGGATTGAATCTTGATCACCCAAAGTCAGTTCCCTTGTCCCAAGAACCCCCTTGCCTCATTGAGAAAGAAAGTTCAATCTTTTATTGCATTTTTATTATTGTCTTAGTTTCATAATCATCCTCTCATCTTGTTTAGACTTAGATTAAGCATGAACTTGCATTCCCTTTGCATTAGAATCTCTTAGAATTGGATTGACATCTTGTATTCTACAACATTTGATTAGGACCTGAAAAGTCCTGTTGTCAAAGCGCCCGAACAATGGTACCAGGGATCGGGAACCACATGCAATACGTTAGGAAAGCCTCGAACATGTAAAGAAACCTTCCGGAGGATTCCTCGCGACTCGCACGAGGGGAATCCGAATTTGACTCCATCAGAATCTGGTAAAATCTCGAAGAATCCTGAGATATTTACGTGAAACCAGGCTCGGCGTAAAGGGAGCACCAGGCTGCCTCAAAGGTCTCTTCGGAACAGGGACGCCGGCAGAGTCGAGCCGAGCCCATAAGGGCTCGTAATATGCATTCTTCGTTTCCTCCTCGACTAACTCCTCTTGCTTCACCGCCACATGGGCAGGAGTCATCCGAGGATGAATGGGAAGGATGAATTTCTCTTGAGGATCTTGAAGACATTATTCTTAAAGAGAGAGAAAGGATTCTGAGAGAGATGAATATTTTATGATGAAGTAAGAATGAATGAGATTTCTTACTCCATCCTTATAAAGGAGGTAAAATCACTATTTACCCGACTTTCGCAAACGACACGCCTCTACACCTTCCCATACGGCTATACCGCAAGCCAGGACCAAAAGCACTACGATTCCTAGCTAGCTGGGGCTAACTGTTAGTCAAAATCGGTCAACGACAAAATCGTCACACCGAAAGTCCTCGAAGAAAACCAAGTGACGATCAAAACCAAGAAACGGGTCGTCACTCGACGAACTCACAAGAAGGCATGAACGGACCGAGAGCCGTGGGGATCAACGAAGGGAAGCAACAGCAGGCACCGGCGGACGCAGGACATGGCACGGGCGGCAGGACGCCCGCCGGCAGGCCACACACGCCGCACCTGGCACCGGGCGGCAGACTTGTCCTGTCCTGTCTGGCGCCAGCGCAGGCCTGTCGTCTCGCCTCATGCGCCGGCGGCAAGGGTCCTGGTGCCCATCTATGCAATCGAATCGAGATCTCAGGCGACAGCAGCATCTTGGTCCTTTAAACCCATGTCCGGATTGTCCGAAAACTACAATGTTTCTTCCGCAAAGCCTTCTCGATTATTTAAAAGTTCATATTTTAAACGCCTAAAGTTCAAGCCTCATTACTCAAACCCTTGAAGATGGAAAATCTACGAATCCAAGTCCATCCCGATACTCGAGGAATCTCGAAGATCCTGTTGGGTCAAAACGGTTATCTCGAAATCTACGGCTAAAGATCCTTCCAAACTCAAAGATTTCCCGCACGAACAACTAACGGGGAAAGATCGGGCAACTGAAAACCCACGGGCGTAAAGAACCCTGGCGCCGACGGCCACGCGAGCCGCCTGGCTGGCACGTGGCACGCTGGCGCCTGGCGCCGCGGCACGCGCCACGCTGGCTGGCCTACGCGGCAAGCCCCCTGACGCCGGTCGACGGCCCTCGTCCTGGTCTCGGTCCCATCATGCTCGGTCTGATCCCATCTTGGCTTGTTTGGATCAATCTTCGTGAGTTTGGTACGATCACGGTTATTCTAAACACCAAACTTCTCGACTGTACGAGGAATTGGGGTTCCTTCGGAAATGCCAAAACCTTCAAAGACTATTCTTTCGAAAAACCGTAAAAACGTCTAAATGGCCCGAAATGGCCAAAACGGCCCACTTACGATTTTCCGAAAAGAAAGGATAACTATGACGGTTTATCCTTATCCTCACATCAGAGATAAATGTCAAGTTTCCAGAAGATAAATGTCAAGTTTTCCGAAGATAAATGTCAAGTTTCCCGATAAACAGGAAGATAGACGAAAATGGAAAAAGCCCGATTCAGCCCGAAAGAAGATAGACCGTCTTAAGAGGAGTATATAAGGAGAGCTTTGGGCGAGAAGCAAATCATCACAAAACTTCCAGAGAACTTAGCACTTAAAGCGATTTAGCATTCTTTTCTGTTTTCACTAGCGAGCTGCGACTCAACTAGGATAGACTTAGGCGACCGGACTAGTGGACTTTTTGACAGCTCTTACAGCCGATTTCTTTGCTTGTTGTACACGCTCAAACGAGAATTCAGAAATAAGATCTCTTTCGCTCAACTCTTACGATTTTTATTTTCACAACTATAATCTCCATTGATCGTATCGTGTGTGGCCCAGCAGATATCCGGGACATTCAAGGAAGAACGGGTTAACTCGGTTTTCCTCCACAAATCGTTTATCAGAAATTGACGGTGTGAATTTCGGTTCCCACACTTGAGACCAGATCTTAAATACAAACACAAACGGACCATACAGATTGTTCTTCAAAGATCTAGCTTGGGAACTTTAAGAACACTCAACAACACAGGTTGAAAAGCCAACCTGGCTCTGATACCATATAATCTTTAGAGATTATGAGACTAAAACACGAGAATAAGAAGATTTATAAGAGATTAGAGAAGAGATTTAAGTATTGGAGACTAAAAGAGAGATTAAGAGATTAGAGACATTTCGAAAACTCTAAGAGACTCTCATTACTTGCTTAGTTTTTCATAAGAAGAGATTACAAATATATATAGCTGAGACTAATAGGGTTTTCAACATAAGAGTTGAATAAGCATGTGAAGTCCAAGGGGGAGCGTCCGGGGAGCCAATAGGATTGCCCACACGTATGGAGTCTTTCTGACCAGCTTGCTCTTCCTTCCAGCTACTGACAGCTCGTCAGGACACGCCAGCTTCTTCCTCTAACGGTCGGATCCAATAGAGACCAGCGTCCATTTCAAACCTTCTTTCTCACTTAGTAACATTCGACCACCTTCTTCCTTGTGCTTCACTTTACTTAGTTACTGCGGTAACTATCTTGTACGGACACAGTAAGTCCGTACACTTCACCCTAAGTTTGCACAACTTCAGAATGTGGAGAAAGGTCGAGTCTGAACTTGTCTTGGTTGAGTTATCCGTACGGCCGTCCATACAGTCTGTCCTCCTCATCCACTTACCCTATTTGTGCACATACTTCCATTCTCTTCTTCTCCTTATGTAGAAAACCTTCTCATCTCAACATATTGCACCAAACATCCTTGCCTCCTGGGTTTTTCTTCATCATTCTGACCCAGAGATGATTGTTTGGACCTTTGAACTTCAATGAAATCGCCACAACTGGTGTTTTCTTCATCTTAAAGATTTTTAGACCAGTGGACAATAGAATGTTCCCATTGGTTTTGCAGAAACTGAACTACACAGAAGCTTGCTGAACTTAGCTAAAGCCTTATTGTGTTCCAGAACAAGGTATACTCTCTGGAAATGAAGAACAATGGACTGGACAGAGTAAGCAAGTGCAAGAGCAGAAGAGAAATTGCCCAGAACATATTCTTTTACCCACTAGATAAAAGAAAATACAAGAGAATTTGAGAAATGTAAACCAGCCAAGTGAAAGAGAAAGAGAAATAACAGAGTTTTTCGGAAGTGAATTGACTACGAAGAGCTTGCAAGGTCTGATACCATGTGAGAAAATGAAGAAAACTGATGAAGAACAAGTAAGTGGAACAGAGAAATTGAATGATGGGAGATTAAGACAGAGAGAGGGTAAGTAAATGTTTGGTGTTAAGTAAACAAGGCTGAGTGAGAATTAGTAAGTATGAGTAAGAATGGTGAAAACTAAGTATCTGAGAGTAAAGGATGCATTAAATCGTGGGTGAACAGAGTGTGAGAGTTTATGAGAGTTCTTGAGAGTATGAGAGAAAGAATAAGGGAAATTGTGAAGTGAGAGAATTTCTCTCCTTAGTTTATTATTCTTGCTTACAGCCTCCTTATATAGACATTACAAGAATTCAAATAAAAGAATAAACAATGGTGTTCTGGACAAGGTGAAAGGGACAGCACACCAACAGCTCTTTCTCTGAAGAGAACATGTGACTTTTATTCTATTTAAATCCCCACTTGTCTAGCAACTTCTACGACGGCCAGAAGCCTTATTTGACTTCAATTCTGCTTTTGAATTTGAATCTGGACATGATTCCCTATCGCCTTGCCTTCGAAGACACTCAAGCTCAAGCTTGGTTGCTTGGTAGCCAAGACTGTACGGACAGACAGACTTAGTCTTCAAGTATCAGAACTCTTCTCTTCTTCTTGTCTCTTTATTTCATTTCAACATTCTTCTCTTGATCTTATCTGTACAAATCAAATTGATCAAAATCAGCCATGCTTCTTTATTCTCCATTCTAACAATGACTTGGTTCACAAGTCTGTATGAACCAGTCTCAACTTCAAGTATCTGGATCACTTCTTCTTCATGTCTTCTTCGCGTGATTCCCGTCGAGTTCATCGATCCAATCCGTGCGGCTTGGGTTTTGATTTTGCATGCCGCCCAATTTTTGGCAGGTAAAGTTCCGTCGAGTATGTAGGCTCGGATTGGTTCTAGCCAAGGGCTATCGCAACCATATTCTGACTGATCCTTATCTTCTCCTACTGGGTCTTCGATTTCTTCCGCACCTTCGATTTGTTCCCGGATCAGATTAGCAATTACCGGCGGTCCGATGAACTCGACGGGAATCACGCGTTTTAGTCCCGGGTCTGAGCTAGATGCGAGTGCAGCTAAGGCATCCGCCTGGGTATTCTCTGAGCGAGGAATCCTATTCAAGGCAAAATGATCGAAGTCCTGGGCCAGGTCCTGGACGAGTTTTAGATATGTGTCCATTCTTTCGTCCCTCGCTTCGTATTCCCCGCTGTATTGATTTGCGACTAGCTGGGAATCGCAGTAGGCATGGATGTTGTGAATCTTTAGGCCTCGATCTAGTCGCAGACCTGTGATGAGTGCCTCATACTCGGCTTTGTTGTTTGAGGCGTGGAATTCTAGCCGAAAAGATTGTTCCAGAATTTTGCCATCAGGTGAAGTGAGCCGAATCCCGATTCCGGATCCTTGTTTGCACGTTGAGCCATTGACGTGAAGGATCCAAGTCGAATCTGGTTCCATGTTCGTCATATCTCCGGTCGGTAATTCTACCAAGAAGTCCGCTAGTACCTGAGATTTTGCGCATGTCCGCGGGCGGTACTCGACATCATACTCACTTAAATCAATCGCCCATTTCGCAAGTCGCCCTGACTTACTAGGACTGTGCAGGATTGTACGTAGCGGAAAGGTGGTAAGAATTATTATGGTGTGAGATTGGAAATATGGTCTAAGCTTTCTTGCTGATGTCAGGACAGTGAGTGCTAGTTTTTCCATTAAGGGGTATCGCGTCTCTGCGTCCAATAACGTTTTACTCATGTAAAATATTGGTTTTTTTTCGCCGCGTTCTTCTCTGATCAAAACGCTGCTCACCGCTGTTGCTGAGACTGTGATATACAGGAATAGAGGTTCTCCTTCGAATCGGTTTTCATTGGAAAGGTTGGTAATGGTCAAGGCAAGCCAGATGACCAAATCTGTTTAGATCGTGGACACCAGATTGAATGATAGCGAACCTACATTTCGCCGGATTCAATTTCATATTGTGCAGATTTAATATGGCGATACATTCTTCCAAATGGGTTACGTGCTCACGCTCGTCCAGGGACTTTACTAACATGTCGTCGATGTACACTTCCATAGTTTTCCCGAGCTGTTCGTAGAACATCCTGTTGACGAGACGTTGGTACGTAGCGCCCGCATTCTTGAGACCGATAGGCATTACTTTGTAGCAATACGTCCTGCGGTCAGTGCTGAATGCGGTTTTCTCGCGGTCGTCGGGATTCATCATGATTTGATTATACCCAGAGAATGCGTCCATAAATGACAAGAGCTTGTTCCCTCCGGTTGCCTCGACCAGTCTGTCGATGTGAGGGAGCGGGAAGCAATCTTTGGGACAGGCCTTTTTGAGATCCGTGAAGTGTTAAACACGTATAGAACTCCAACTCTGGTCTTGGGGGGACAAGCTCCATTTGAAGTGTTAAACAAGTATAAGCCCTCCTTGGAGCATATGAGGATCTTTGGGTGTTTGTGCTATGTGATGGTACCTGGAGAATTAAGAAACAAGCTTCAGGCAAGGAGTACAAAGGCCATGTTTATTGGATACTCAGCAACTCAAAAAGGCTATAAGTGCTATGACCCAGAGACAAGAAGAGTGCTGGTATCTAGAGAAGTGAAGTTTGTTGAAGAGGGTACTATGAGGAGCAGAATCAAGACGATTTGAAGGATCTTACCTCAGATAGAGCTTCTACACTAAGTATTATCTTGGAGGGCCTTGGGATCAAGATGAATCAGGAACTGTAGAGTGTAGGCAGCAATCCGAGGAGTACACCAGACACTGGTGGAGTTCAGTTTCCCCACCTTGATCATGAGGGGGGCAATATACAAGAATAACATCTCAACCAGAAGAGGGAAGAGAGTTCTACTTCACATGATCAAAGTGTGGAGTCAAGTGATCATCAAGATGGAGCTGAAGCAAGTCAGCTAGAAGAAGATGGAACTAGTGATACTCATGATGAGCTGCGGCCAGTAGAACAAGAAGTGCAACCAGTAGAACATGTGGTGGAACCAGAACCAGCAGCAGTATTAAGAGAAGCACACGGGTGAGGAAGGATCATTCCAACTAGGTAAACACTCACGTGTACTACAATGCCCAGGCTGTGGAGCATCCTTCTCAAGCCGTATGCTCTTTTCCTCAATATCCTGATGAGCATTCCAGCTTTATGGTGAGCTTATATAGGAGCTATGTGCCAAGGAGCTATGAAGAAGCCATGATGATTAAAGTATGGAGAGAGTCAGTGAATGATGAAGCTGGTGCAATGATTAAAAATGACACATGGTATGAGAGAGAGTTACCAAAAGGGAAGAAGGCAGTGTCAAGCAGGTGGATCTTCACAATCAAGTACAACCTGATGGAACTGTTGATAGAAATAACACAAGGCTGGTTGCAAGAGGGTTCACTCAAACTTGGGGAGAAGACTATATAGACACGTTTGCTCCTGTTGCTTAACTTCACACAATCAGAATTGTGTTGTCTCTTGATATGAATCTTGAATGGGGGCCTTGGCAAATGGATGTAAAGAATGCGTTCTTGCAAGGAGAGCTTGAAGATGAGGTCTATATGCATCTTCCACCTGGTTTGGAACATCTTGTGAAGAAAGGAAATGTACTAAGACTAAAAAAGGTTATTTATGGTCTCAAACAATCACCAAGAGCATGGTATCACAAGGTCAGCACAACCTTGAATGGAAGAGGGTTCAGGAAGTCTTAGCTTGATCACACTCTCTTTACTCTCACCATGCCCTCAGGTATCATTGTGATCCTTGTGTATGTTGATGATATCATCATCACTGTAAGTGATAAAGATGGTATCAAAGCTACCAAGGAGTTCCTCAAATCTGTTTTTGAGATTAAAGACTTGGGAGAGATGAAATACTTCCTTAGAATTGAGTTGTGTTGATCCAAGAAAGGCTTGTTCATCTCTCAAAGGAAATATACACTTGATCTCTTGAAAAATGCAGGTGTCTATGGAGGGACGACAGCCAAAATTTCTAAGGAGGATGGGTATAAGGTTCCATGTGAGGGGGAGCTTGAAGATAGCAAGCCATTCCATGATCCGAAGCTTTATAGAAAGCTTGTGGATAACCTTATATACTTTACTATCACACGTCCTGATATTTGCATTGCTGTGAATCAAGTGAGCCAGCATATGCAAGTTCCAAAGGAGTATCACTGGCGTATGGTGGAAAGGCTTTTGATGTATCTGAATGGGACACCTGATCTAGGTGTCTGGATGGGCTGCAATAGAAGCACTGAGGTGGTGGGCTATTGTGATGCAGATTGGGCAGGAGATAGATCAGATAGAAGATCAACTACTGGATATTGCACTTTCATTTGCGGCAACCTGTGATATTTTGCTTATTTACATATTTTTAGCATCCATATCTCGTGCATTTTGATCATACAAATTAGGCATTAGGCATCTTTCGGTCCATTTTGCATTCATTTGTCCTTATCAGGTGTTGGAGTATGCTCTGGTGTGATTTGAGGTGTTTGGGAGCCTTATGACCCAAAAAGAAGTGAAGAATCAAGTTTGGCAATGAAAGGAGAAGTGAACCCATGAGATGGAGAAGATGGACCGGGGAGACTAGGCCGGCTAGACGAACCCGGCCGGGAAGAGAAGCATCCGGGTAGAACGGACCGGTTGCACGCACCCGGTCGGCTGGACAACGAGCAGGACGCGTCTGGACCCGGAAGAACAGACCGGTTGCACGCACCCGGTCGGGAAGAAGCCGAGCAGGACGCGTCTGGACGACCGGGTAGGACAGTCCGGGATGCTGAACCCGGTCGGGACGAGGGACGACCAGAACAAGGCTGGACCGGGATGGTTGGACCGGGTTGGGTCATTTGCTCAACCCCTGACCGAAAATCAAGCTTGTTTCCTATTGGTTGAAGCCTAATTGACCTCAGGGACCTTTTAG
The DNA here is from genome assembly GCA_016432835.1 of Brassica nigra. Classification (NCBI taxonomy): domain Eukaryota; kingdom Viridiplantae; phylum Streptophyta; class Magnoliopsida; order Brassicales; family Brassicaceae; genus Brassica; species Brassica nigra. The sequence goes on from CM028246.1 coordinate 34,685,035, forward strand.
TATTTTTCTATGATGTTTTTAGGGCTTCTAAGCCTTGTATAAATACTCTTATATCTCACAATTTGGGACTTATCTCATTTTCTCTCAAGACTTTGCCTCATATTGTAAAAGCTTGAATCTTTTTATCAATCTAAGGAAGTTCTTCATCTTATATCTTGTTTCTCCTTCTCACAAACATGATTAGCCTTGAATCTCACATAGATTTAAGGTTTTTCATGAAGATTAGAGAGTAGACACACTTTGGATTCATGGGCTAGGGTGATTAAAGGTGATTAGTGAAGATCTAGGGTGTTTAGTGTTAGATCTACTTGTTTCCTTGCTTGTTGAGAGTTCTTAATGCTATTTTGGTCTTGATCATATCAAAATAGAACTATAGGCATTTCCGCCCGGAAGGTGTTCGATGAAATGCCTGAATCATCTCTTCAATGCTTTTAGCTTGCTTTACCAAGGGATTAGTTGTTAAAGGAGCTAAGATTGCTATTAGACTTGTTCTCCATGCTTTCTTTAGTCATTACAGTCAAAGGGATTTGATGTATTGTGTGATCATTGCAAAAGAGCATTCATCTAGGGATAGAGCTTGCTTAGTTTTGTTGTTTAGACATAAGGAGAGTGTTTGATTGATTGCTTGCCACCCTTAGATTAGATCTTAATCACCTAAAGTCAAGTCCCTAGTCCCATGGATCCTACCTTAGAATATGATTGAGTTCTTGCACTTATTTCTTGATTGGGTTTGAGATCACCTTGTTTATATTTTTAGGATCTTAGCTTGTTACCTTCATCCATCTTCTTGTTTGCTTAGATTAAGGAAGCTTGTGTATTCTTGGTGCTATAAATCTCTAGTTCTCTGTGGGTTCGACAATCTTTTATACTACATTGATTTGATCCTGGAACCTTGAAAAGTCCTTCATCAACCTGGTTACTTGGAAGAGCAAGAAGCAGAAGGTGGTCTCATGCTCTAGTGCAGAAGCTGAGTATAGGGCCATGCTGAAGCTGACAAAAGAGCTGGTCTGGATCAACGGGATACTGAAGCATTTGGAGATTGATCAAGCCACGCCAATGACTATGCATTTTGATAACCAAGTTGCCATCCACATTGCATCCAACTCGGTGTTTCATGAGACAACCAAGCACATTGAAGTTGATTGTCATAAAGTGAAGGAGATGATTGTGCTTGGTGTCATCTTACCATGTTATACAAGGAGTGAAGACCAGCTGGCTGATGTGTTTACAAAGTCAGCAAGGCAAAAGACATTGGAGTCCATTCACATCACAAGTCAACACTCCCCCTCAAGTTTGACCATGTGCAACAAGTCAAGCTTTGACAGCCATGAGATCTTTACTCTTTTTCCCTCATCAAGGTTTTGTACCAATGGGTTTTCCTTGGTGAGGTTTTTCATGAGGAAGATCTCATGGCTGTCCAAGCTTGACTTGTTCCACATGGTCAAGCTTGAGGGGGAGTGTTGACTTTTGATGAGCTTAAGAGGAGTAACAAGATGTGTGAGGTGAAGATATGAGAGTGGGAGATCATTTGGAGAGGAATGGGTGAAGACTTGATCAGGCCGTACAAGTCCGTACAAGTCCGTACACCAGTCTGTACCATTCAAGGGTAAGAAACATTTACCCGGGTGAAAGTTAAGTGAAGGAGGAGTTACCTTTCTACTACTGCGCCTTAGCTCCTGACCTTTGGGAAGAAGAGAGCTGGGTCTGACAGGCTGGAACAGGCTGTCAGAATATTCCTTGATGCCAAAAAGCGTGCGAGACACTCTATTGGCTGCTTTTTAATTAGGCGCTCCTCCTTGGGTTTACTCCACATGCTTTCCTTATCCTTTTGAGTGCAAACTCTTGTATATGAGTCCTATATATATTTGTAAACTCTGATCATTAATGTTAAGCAAGTATGAGAGTCTAATAAAGCATTTTGAAATGTTCTTAGTCTCATAATCTCTCTTTAAGTCTTTTATACTCAAAGGTCTTCTCTAGTCTCTCTTAAATCTCTTCTAATATCTTTTATTCATTCAAGATCTACAAAATCTTAATCTCGGATAGTCCAAGGGTCTTTTCCGCAAAATCTTAGAAGTATCATTCAAAATCACAAGTTCTTTGCTGATCATCATCACTACAACCATTGGAGAGTAGTCCAGGACGAGATCCATCCTATCAGGATCACACCAAGTGGTATCAGAGCAGATCTCCATCAAAAGTTGTGTTTTTCTGATTCTGCAAAAATTTTAACTTTTCATATTCTATAATCAGATCTGATCGTAAATCTTCATATCTAGTTTTTCTTTGTATTGATCTGTGTTGTTATAATCGAAATCTGATTAAGGGTTGTTGCCTATTGTTTCTGTGATTGAAATTTTTGAATCCTTGCATAGAAAGATATCAGTTTGATAGTTTGATCCGAAAATCAATCTAGGTTAAACCTGATCTTTCTGTTTCTTATGCTTTGATTTTGAATTCGGTGATCTCTTTTACTGGTTCTGTGATTGTTATTTTGATCAGGAGCCATGGGAGAAGAAAGCAATCAGAATAATGGAAAAAATAAACTCCTACTGGAAGCATTGACAGCTCAGATGACAGCCCAAATGTCTGCTTTAATGGATCAGAAACTAGAAAACTACTGAGCTGAGGTAGCTCACTCAGAACGTGAAAGAGCTAGAAGAACTCCACACCAATCCGCTTCGGAAAGTGATTATGATCAATCTGAAAGGGCAGATGGCATCAGGGAGAGGAGGCGTGACAGAGAAGAAAGAACAAACAACAATGATCCGTTGGGAGGATTGAAGTTAAAGGTCACTGAGTTTAAAGGCACGGCTGATCCAGAAGAATACCTAGAATGGGAGAAAAAGATTGAGCTAGTATTCAACTGTAGAGACTACACTCAAGAGTACAAACTAAAGCTTGCTCCAACTGAGTTCAAAGAGTATGCTTTGAGTTTATGGGCTAATCTATTCACAGCAAGAAGAAGAGCTGGAGACTTTCCTGTTGAATCTTGGAACCAGATGAAAGTAATCATGAGGAAAAGGTTTGTACCCAGTCATTACCACAGAGAACTCCACTTCAAGCTCAGAACTCTGTCTCAAAGAGGACGAACAGTTGAGGAATACTACAAGGAGATGGAGACTCTTATGCTACGGGCTGATGTACAAGAAGATAGAGAAGCAACTATGGCCAGGTTCATGGGTGGTCTGAATCAAGATATCATGGACAGACTTGAGGTTCATCATTATGTGGAGATGGAGAAGCTGCTGCACAAAGCCATCATGTTTGAACAACAATTGAAGCGCAAAAGCTACAAGTCTGGTTATGGGAGCAACAAATCACACTACTATAAGGAAGACAAGACAAGAGATTATAAGCCATTCTCTAAGCCCAAAGAAGAACAGAGTGTCAAAGGAAAGGAAGTCGCCACTGCATCAAAAGCCAGAGATATACAGTGCTACAAATGTAAGGGATATGGTCACTATGCCAGTAGTTGTTCCAACAAGAAGATAATACTCATCATAGAGACTGGAGAAATTGAGTCAGAAGAAAGCGTGGAGCTACCAACTAAAGGAGAGTTACTTGTCACCAGGAGAACTTTGAATCTACAAACAAAGACTGCGGGGGATTAACAGAGAGAAAATTTGTTCCATACTCGTTGCTTAGTACAAGGCAAAGTGTGCAGTTTGGTTATAGATGGGGGTAGCTGTACAAACGTAGCAAGTGAAACCATGGTGGAAAAGCTTGGTCTAAGATCATGAAGCGACCTACAGCTTACAAACTACAATGGCTTAATGATGAATAGCATCAAATTATGAACAAACTAAAATGGCTTAATGACTTGTGAACAAACTACACCAGGACTACCACCTATCAGAGGGATAGAGCATCAAATTGACTTCATTCCAGGAGCTTCATTGCCAAACAAGCCGGCCTATAGAACTAACCCTTTGGAGACCAAGGAACTACAACAACAAGTTGCTGAGCTAATGGAGAAAGGTCATATCCGAGAGAGTATGAGCCCCTGTGCAGTACAAGGCTTGCTTGTACCAAAGAAAGATGGCAGCTGGAGGATGTGCTGATTGAAGAGCCATCAACAATATCACCGTAAAGTATCGACATCCCATTCCTAGGCTAGATGATATGCTTGATGAATTGCATGGTTCAAGCATGTTTTCTAAGGTTGATTTAAAAAGTGGATATAACCAGATCAGAATAAAATAGGGTGATGAGTGGAAAACTGCATTTAAAACAAAACAAGGGCTATATGAATGGTTAGTCATGCCGTTTGGGTTAACTAATGCACCTAGTACTTTCATGAGGTTAATGAATCATGTTCTTAGAGCTTACATTGGTCATTTCGTTGTAGTATACTTTGATGACATCTTGATTTACAGCAAGAACTTGCCTGGACATATTGATCATCTTAGAAAGGTCTTGGAAGTGCTTAGGACTGAAACATTGTTTGCTAATCTAAAGAAGTGTACCTTTGGAGCAGATAACCTTGTCTTTTTAGGTTTTGTTGTGAGTGCAGATGGAATTAAGGTTGATAAAAACAAGATCAAAGCCATAAAGGACTGGCCGAGCCCCAAAACTGTTGGAGAAGTAAGAAGTTTTCATGGACTAGCCGGTTTCTACAGAAGATTTGTCAAAGATTTTAGTACTTTGGCTTCACCACTCACCGAAGTAATGAAGAAGAATGTTGGGTTCAAGTGGGAACAGGCACAGGAAGAAGCATTCAAAGCCTTGAAAGAGAAACTACCAATGCACCAGTTCTTTCTCTCCCTGATTTTTCTAAAACATTTGAAATAGAATGTGATGCATCTGGTGTTGGTGTAGGTGCTGTACTTATAAAGGAAAATAAACCTATAGCTTACTTCAGTGAAAATCTTGGAGGTGCTGCACTAAACTACCCAACGTATGATAAAGAGCTCTATGCACTTGTAAGGGCCTTGCAAACATGGCAACATGAGTCTCTCAAACATCTCAAGGGACAAAATAAGCTCAACAAGAGACATGCTAGATGGATTGAATTCATTGAAACCTTTCCCTATGTGATCAAGTACAAGAAAGGTAAGGAAAACATAGTTGTTGATGCACTATCTAGAAGGTATGTTCTCTTGAACACTCTTGAAACTAAGTTCCTTGGATTTGAGCATATTATAACCTTATATGCTACTGATTCTGACTTTAAAGATATATATGCTTCTTGTGAAAAGTTTGGTCGAGGTAAGTACTACAAGAATGATGGGTTTCTATTCTTTGAAAATAGACTGTGTGTGACTAACTCCTCTTTGAGAGAATTGTTTGTCAAGGAAGCTCAAGCAGGTGGACTTGGGGGACACTTGGCGTGGCTAAGACACTGAATGTAATACAGGAACACTTCAATTGGCCGCACATGAGAAGAGATGTAGAAAAGGCTTGTGAAAGATGTATCACTTGCAAACAAGCTAAGTCCAAAGTTCAAACCCACGGTTTATATACTCTTTTTCCCATTCCTTTGCATCCATGGCATGATATTTCAATGTATTTTGTGGTTGGATTGCCTAGAACTAAAACTGGAAGAGATTTTCTGTTTGTAGTTGTTGATAGGTTCTCTAAAATAGCTCATTTCATTGCCTGCCATAAGACTGATGATGCTGTGAATGTTGCTAATATGTTCTTTAAGGAAATTGTTAGACTTCATGGCAATGCCTAGGACGATTGTATCTGATAGAGACACCAAGTTTCTTAGTTTCTTTTGGAAAACCTTGTGGTCTAAGCTAGGAACTAAATTGTGTTTTTCTACTACTTGTCATCCACAGCCTGATGGACAAGAAGTTGTGAATAGGACATTATCTACATTGTTGAGTGCATTGATTAAAAAGAATCTTAGAACTTGGAAAGAATGTTTGCCACATGTAGAATTTGCTTGTAATCATGCTAAACACTCTGCATCTAAGTTCTCTCCATTCAAAATTGTCTATTGTTTTAATCCTTTGTCACCTTTGGATCTAATGCCTTTACCTTTGAGTGAAAGAGTTAACTTGGATGGACAAAAGAAAGCTGAACTTGTTAAGCAGATACATGAGAATGCACTGGTCCATATAGAGAATAAGACTAAGCTGTATGCCAAGCAAGCTAACAAGGGAAGAAAAGTAATGATCTTTGAAGAAGGAGATTTAGTTTCGATACACCTGAGGAAGGACAGATTTCCTAATGAAAGAAAATCCAAACTCATGCCTAGATTAGACGGTCCTTTCAAAGTCACCAAGAAAATCAACGACAATGCCTATCAATTGAATCTTCAAGGTAAGTATAATGTGAGCTCAAGCTTCAATGTTACTGATTTGGTTCCTTATTATTCAGGTGAAACGGATTTGAGGTCAAATCCTTCTCAAGTGGGAGAGGATGATATGATCCTGACCAGCAATGGAACTAAGGAGAAGGAACAGCTTGAACCAGAGCTTAAGGATGAAGAAGAAGACATCATGGAACAGTTCAAAAAAGGAGAAGCAAGAGACCAGGACTTGAGCATTCCACTTGGTCCAATAACTAGGTCTAGACAAGCAAGATTCCAACAAGCTTTCCAACGTCTACTCCACATTATTCAGGGCAATCTAAGGTGTGCTGATCCAACTACACTGGTTGTGATCCAAGCCACTTAGATTTTCATCAACAGAGGTGTTGTGACTTGCACTCTTTTCCTTGGCTTATTTTTGTCCCATTGGGTTTTCTAAGCAAGGTTTTTAATGAGGCTTGGACACAACACTACACATTAGCCTCTTGATGAAACCAGGCCTAAGTCTTTCTACATGTCAACACAAAGCAAGAAGAGGTGCCTATTTTCTAAATTCAAACTCGGTCTTTGTATTTTCTGTCACTTAGTTGTCTTGTTATTCCCTAAGTGTTTCGAAAACCCTATATGTAAGTTGTGTTCTCTTCTTTGCAATCTATCAAACTCTTTTCTTTTTGAAAGCATTCTATGAATCTTGTTTGATCATCATTTGTCTTGTTTATGTTCTGATCTCTTTCAACATCAACAAGTAATCTCGGATAGTCCAAGGGTCTTTTCCGCAAAATCTTAGAAGTATCATTCAAAATCACAAGTTCTTTGCTGATCATCATCACTACAACCATTGGAGGAGTATTCCAGGACGAGATCCATCCTATCAGGATCACACCACCAGAGTATACTTCAACAGCAATGTAGTGGCTTATCCTATCCAAGCAGCCTGCTCCTTTGCTAGTTATCCTCAACATCATGTAGCCTTCATCACCAATCTGGATCAAGATTATGTTCCAAAGACTTATGAAGAAGCTATGGAGCATGATGGGTGGAGAGAGTCTGTTGGAGATGAAGTGAGAGTCATGATCAAGAATGATACTTGGTATGAGGCTAAGCTTCCCAAAGGAAAGAAAGCAGTCACCAGCCGCCTACTCTTTACCATCAAGTACAAGGCAAATGGACAACCAGAGAGGAAGAAGACAAGACTAGTGGCAAGAGGATACACCCTAGTCTATGGAGAAGACTATCTAGAAACCGTTGCACCAGTAGCCAAACATCACACCATAAGGATTCTTCTCTCAGTGGCAGTGAACTTGGAATGGGATCTATGGAAGATGGATGTCAAGAATGCTTTTCTACAAGGAGAGCTGGAGGATGAGGTTTATATGAGGCCGCCTTCTGGTATGGAAGACATGGTCAAGCCAGGAAATGTTGTAAGGTTGAAGAAGGTTATCTATGGTCTAAAACAATCACCAAGAGCCTGGTATCACAAGATGAGTACAACCCTCAATGGAAGAAGGTTTGTAAAATCAGAAGCTGATCACACTCTCTTCACCCTCACAAGCAAGCAAGGAATTGTGGTGATTCTGATCTATGTGGATGATATTATCATCACAGGAAGCAACAAGGAAGGTATTATCTCTACTAAAGCTAACCTTAAGTCTAGCTTTGATATTAAAGATTTAGGTGAGTTAAAGTACTTTCTAGGGATTGAGATATTCCCCTCTAAAGAGGGGCTGTTCTTATCTCAAAGAAAGTTTAGAGGGGCTGTTCTTATCTCAAAGAAAGTACACACTTGATCTTTTAAATGAGGTAGGAAAGCTTGGAGGAAGAGTAGCTAAGACACCACTTGAAGAGGGTTACAAAGTCTTGCGTGAGGGGGAGTTTGAGGATACTCCATTTGGTGACTTCAAGCTCTATAGAAGAATGGTTGGGAAGCTGATCTATCTCACCATTACCAGACCAGACATCTGCTTTTCTGTGAATCAAGTCAGCCAGTATATGCAAGCACCAAAGGTTCATCATTGGAACATGGTGGAGAAGATCATGAGATATCTAAGGGAGGCTCCTGGTCAAGATGTTTGGATGGGTTGCAAAAAGAGCACCAAGATTGTGGGATATTGTGATGCAGATTGGGCTGGTGATAGAGTGGACAAGAGGTCCACTACTGGTTATTGCACCTTCATAGGAGGCAATCTAGTTACTTGGAAGAGCAAGAAGCAAAAGTTGGTATCATGTTCAAGTGCTGAAGCAGAATATAGAGCAATGAGGAAGCTGACCAGTGAGATCATTTGGATCAGAAACTTGCTAAGGGACTTGGGCATAGAGACAAATACACCAATTACAATGCACTGTGATAACAAGGCAGCCATTCATATAGCTTCAAACTAAGTGTTTCATGAGAGAACAAAGCATATTGAAGTGGATTGTCACAAGGTGAGACAAGTAGTGGAGCAGAAGATCATTCTACCTTGCTACACTAGAAGGGAAGACCAGCTAGCAGATATCTTCACCAAAGGATCAAGCACCATAGTCTGTGAGTTCATCAATCCAAGATTGGGACTCATAGACTTGTCTAGATCATGATTCCCTTAAGCCATGAAGCATCTACTCTTTTTCCTTTGTGTGTTTTTGTCCCATTAGGTTTTTCACACAAAAGGTTTTAATGAGGGATGTCTTCATGGGTTGCAAGATTAACCATATCTTATAGTAAAGCTTGAGGGGGAGTATTGACATGAAGACATGAGAAGAGAAGATAAAGAAAGAGGAGGCATCCGGGTGAGTCGAGAGGCCAGATCAGTACAAACATGGAATACAAGTCATTCCGTACAAGCCTTGCCTACCAAGGAAGCAACTCAACCAGAGCTGAGTTCAGGAGGCAAGGAACTATTTTAAATAAGCAATGGAGTGTTCCGGAGTGCTTAGGACCGTTGGAGAGTTCAGGCAAGATCAGAAGCAAGTTGGGATTTAAATATAGTAAAGATCACATGTTCCTTTTAAGGAGTGTGCCGTTGGAGTGCTGTCTTCTTATTCTTGTCGTCTTCATTCACATTGCTGAGTCTATTTATATTGTAATTGTAAGCACAGATTAACTATTCCATCACTCTGTTCTTCACTCTGTTCTTCATTTTCTTTCACTTACCTTATCAACCGCACTCCTACCAGGGTGATTCATGATGCCACACCAAATGAGGTACTGAACAAGACTAAACCCTCCATAGATCATTTTCGTGTGTTTGGTTGTGTGTGATTTGTCTTAGTTCCAGAAGAACTACGGAACAAGCTAGAGGCCAAGAGCACAAAGGCAATGTTATTCAACACACCAGAAAGGGTACAAGTGTTAGAATCCAGACATCAGGAGAGTTTTAGTATCTAGGGATGTTAAGTTTATTGAAGACAGGAGCTATTATGATGAGAAGAGCTAGGGAGAACTCAAGGATCTATCTCAATCATCCTC